>JAJTUR010000184.1:0-82295 GCA_021399475.1 Hyaloscypha finlandica
TCTTATAAGTTATGAGTTCTCTTATAAGTTATGAGTTCTCTTATAAGTTATGAGTTCTCTTATAAGTTATGAGTTCTCTTATAAGTTATGAGTTCTCTTATAAGTTATGAGTTCTCTTATAAGTTATAAGGTCTCTTATAAATTAAGAACTCTCTTATAAGTTATAAGCTCTCTTATAAGTTATAAGCTCTCTTATAAACTATAAGCTCTCTTATAAATTAAGAACTCTCTTATAAGTAATAAGCTATAAGCTATAAGTTCTCTTATAAGTTAAGAACTCTCTTATAAGTTATAAGCTCTCTTATAAATTATAAGCTCTCTTATAAATTATAAGCTCTCTTATAAGTTATAAGTTCTCTTATAAGTTAAGAACTCTCTTATAAGTTATAAGTTCTCTTATAAGTTAAGAACTCTCTTATAAGTTATAAGTTCTCTTATAAGTTAAGAACTATTATAAATAAATAACTATTATAAATAAATAACTATTATAAATAAATAACTATTATAAATAAATAACTATTATAAATAAATAACTATTATAAATAAATAACTATTATAAATAAATAACTATTATAAATAAATAACTATTATAAATAAATAACTATTATAAATAAATAACTATTATAAATAAATAACTATTATAAATAAATAACTATTATAAATAAATAACTATTATAAATAAATAACTATTATAAATAAATAACTATTATAAATAAATAACTATTATAAATAAATAATTATTATAAATAAAGAACTCTTATAAATTAAGAATTCTTTTATAAGTTATAAGCTCTCTACTCTCTTATAAATTATAAGTTCTCTTCTAAATTAAGTACTCTCTTATAAAATAAGAGCTCTTTCTCTTATAAGATATAACTCTCTTATATATTAAAAGCTCTTTTATAAGATATTAGTCTTTTATAAGTTATTAGTCTTTTATAAGTTATTAGTCTTTTATAAGTTATTAGTCTTTTATAAGTTATTAGTCTTTTATAAGTTATTAGTCTTTTATAAGTTATTAGTCTCTAATAAGTTATAAGTCCCTTATAAGTTAAAGTCTTCTTATAAACTCAAGACTTATTATAAATTAAAGACTTCTTATAACTTAAGAGTTTCTTATAAGTAATATATATAAATATAATATAAGAAATAAGTAATAAGTAATAATATTAAAAATAGAATAGATTGAGACTTTTTATTCTAATATATATATTAAGTAATTTATTATTAATTAATATAAAAGAGTATAATTTTAATATAATTCTAATTTCTTTTTAATTCAAGTATTAGTATTTTATTTATATATATACTTAATAATAGTAATATAAGAAGAGAGTATATAAGTAAGAAGTAAATATATGATAAAAGATAATATATATAAAGATTATAGAGTAGGGAGTAGTATTTCTTATAGAAAAGAGTTAATTTAAAGCTAGCTCGAAAAGACTATAGTAAAGCTTGAGATCTCTAGGAATAAGTCCCTTAGATCCTAACTAAGCGAACCGATCGCACTAGACTATATATAGAGATCCTAAGCCTATAGTTATATAATAAAAGAGTAATTATATAATAGAATATTATATAAAAGAAGAAAAGAAATAAGGATTTTATATAAGAATTCTATATTCTTTATATATATTAAGCTTTAAATATCTTAAGACTTACTTATTATTAATAAAAAAGAAAACACGAGTTTATATAAGATTTATAATATTCCTATTTATATATATTAAAGTATATTGTGGTACGGCTAGCCGTACACTATCGATTTTCGCGATTTTAGGTAGTTTTGATATTCTGATCACATGACCACGGACATGTCCGAGATCATGTGACTTTGGCATTTCGCATAAGAAGGCCAGAGTTTCCGTAGCCATAGAGCAATAATCATACATCACTTTCATACTTTGAGTTCTACGTACTTGCACACTGATTTTGTACTGCTTTACGTCTACTTTACAGTTATTGTTTTTTGGTGTTTTTACCATTAGTCGATTTTACACTCTGTAGCGTTTTATGTGGGTTTTTGCCATTAGTCGATTTTATACTCTGTAGCGTTTTATGTGGGTTTTTGTCTTACTACGTTTTTCCCTCCCACAATATACTAAAATCTATTAATATATATTAGGCTTAAAATAACTTAAACCTCTCTTATTATTAGTAGTTAATTAGTATATCTCTTTATAATTTTACACCTATAACTTTAGTTATATATATCTAATACTTTATATATTATTAATATTTTCTTTTATAAGTAATATTATAAGTAGTATTATAAATTATATTATAAGTAATATATATAAATATAGCTTTAATATCAAAAGAGGAAAAGTATTCTTACTCTAAATAAGACTTAGAACTCCCAGAACCAGCGCTCTGGCTAGTTTCGATTTATCGAACCTCAACAACAAATATGCCTGGCGGGCGCCCCCGAAAGTATGTAGATAAAGCCGCAGCAAAGGCTGCAGACATGCTTAGAGCTATCGAGCGAAAAGCGGCAAAGAAAGCAGCGAGGGAACGCCATGGTACTGGAGTCAGAGATGGTGGCTATCGGTTTATCCTGGAAGACATTGTATGTTTTGCTTGCACCGCATATTCATATTCATATTCGTGATCATATTTCATGCAGTTATCTCCTAACACTTCGGACAGAGTCAATGGACGACTATTCGCCAGCCACCCACGCCCACCTGCCAGCCAGTCTCCAAGCCCTGTGAAGGATCCATCACCGAGTCTTCCACCGCCAAGCCCATCATCACCGGATGTGAACGGACCGGACATATCCGGTCTTGATGCATTTGGTAAATTAATATTGGATTCTACAAATGAGGATGTCAGTCACGGTGCCTGCCTTGACGTAGATGGGCTGGAAAGCGAGAGCCCAATAAAGAATACAGACAACCTTGATTACGACGTTAGTGACGATTATAGTGCTCAGCTCAGCGATGTCTTTATTGACTTCGGTGGTGATTTTGACGATGGTATTCATAGCACGACAGGCGAGGTAGATGATCGAGGGGCCGACATTGAAAACGTGGTATGCTATAGTAAGCGACGGCATCAAACACTACTGAACATATCAGGGATCATCTCTACTCTCATCGGAAACTATACCCGATAATGCTGGTAGCAGCTCACCTGTACCCTCTCAGCACGAAGTCCATTTATCTCGATCAGCATAGCACCTCATTGACCAGCTCACTTACCCGCATACATGCTCACGTGAACATCACGCTCTCATGTTACAGAATCACTTACACAAAGTTCGGAATCATCGGTACACCAATTCTGATTACGGCAGCATTAACGATCTACAGCAGCTTGTAGATCCGACTCTTCCTCATAGTAGCTATATTCCAGACGTGTTGAGCCGAAATGATATCAAGATAGCGGACCGATACACGTGCTTCCAAAGCCGTCCGGCAGATCCGCTGATATTGTCGGATGAACGTATGCAGGACGGTCGATTCCAAAAATTATTCGAGGGCCGAGGGAGTGATTCTACTCAGCCGCAAAATGTTTGCCTTCATCTACATACGTCTAGTAGGCTAGGACGGCCTCCAACCAGAGCAGTGGATTTCGATAGTGCCTGTGGGTTTACAACAAGTCTAGGTGCCTTCTTGAATGGACTTGACTGGGTGATGAAGCGTCATAGAGTGCGAAATATGAGCTCCAATATCCATGGCGTACACCTATTACTTTAAATTGAAAACTCAGATGGCAAAACACGCCAGTCTTCTGTCCCGATTCACAAAGTGCCCAACATTCACCTGGGGACTGGTGTCGGGCTTCTTAAGATTGAACTTTTCTTTTTATTCCCTCGGATAACAAATCGTGCTAGCAACTTTTTATTAGACAGCGAGGAGGAAATATGGTATGATGAGATATGGATGCCTGCATTAATTCAAACCATCCCGGTGACGAACTTCAAGAGATCCCTACATTATGGAATGCTGCAGCAGCTAGGAGCAGGGCAAAGGGTTTAGAGAGTTACTCCTCTCAAGAAAATATGTTCCACAGCCAGTAATGACTACTGTTAATCATCCTACTGCCTCACTATCTCCACAGGATCTGGATGAAAGTATTGCACCGCTTTGTAGAAGATGTTGAGAGATATCATATGTTCCAAGGCTGTCAACTTTTTCTCAATAGTAAAAACCTGAAGATGCAGTCAAAGAGCAATTCATGGTCGCGTCTATCATTATCCTGGGGCAGTCTATGAGGCACTACAATTGACACTTCATACATTGACCGATCACGCTTTTGGTTCGATGTCGGCCGACAGATGACTCCGCCGGATCACTTTCTCTACAGTCGGTCCGACCCAAGAACGACAAAAAAAAATAAAAATGACCACAACGCTAATTGATATGAATTGTATTAATTGAAATTGTACTGTATCTTGTAGCAATTAATTCCCTGTTCTCGGATTTTTAATATCTTCAATATTGCGGGAATTACAAAGCACGTGATTTTCCATGGAAATATTTTCGCGTTTTGTATGGTCGATTTTTACTTTTGGATGTCACGTGAGCGCCCCCAACTTGACCGCTCTTCTACAATTATATTAATATTTATTCAACCACAATACCAATCAAGTGCCCCTTTTGCACATCTCTAATAGCTTCCTCAATGAACGCTCAGAAACGAAAGCGAGCTGATTCGACCCTTGATTCCATTACAATTCTTACTATAGCAGAGGAAGCTGCAATCCAACGAGCCATTGACGAGCAGCATGGAAAGCCCTCTAATATAGACGAGGATTCGGACGATACAGACGTAGAAGAGAGTGAAGAAGTAGAGCTTGAAGATACAACCCTCTTTTGGGTTCAACGGAAGCTTATTATTAGTGGTAATGAGACAATTATACTAGAGAAGCCTACATTGGAAGACCAAGTTGAGAGACTTGAGCAGCAGTCTAGTAAGATTATTATTTAATTAAATTATTATATAAGTATACTAACGTTGTTTCTAGCTTCTAGAGGTTTATATACATCTAAATTATTAAAGGAATCAGCAAAGCCCTTGAGAACTCAACAGCAACATATACAAAATCAAAGGGAAAGAGATGCTTAAGCTGCAAAGCAATCTGCTCAGTTGAAGACTCCAATTATTGTACCATCTTTTAAACAAAAGAAGCTACGATTCGACGTTGTTGGAGGACCAATAAATATCCCTAGAGATGTATAATTGCGAGAGGAGCAAAGGCGTGAGGATAATGATACTGGAGCAGACGAGCTACTTATCGATGCCCTTATTGGAGACACTTGTGGAGATGATGAAGCTCTAGAAGTACGAATGACGTATCAAGAGGTCCTCGACGATGTGGATATCAAGTTGGCACAAAAGAATGAACCTTACTCCCCCCGCATAGTCGCCGACTTGCACTTACTCCGGCAATATACTCAACAGCTCTTGAAATTATGGCCGCACCGATTGGGAAGGGTAGACGCTTCTCTCTTAGTTGCTTGCAGTAATCACCGCTTGAATAATGGAAAGACGCTAGCCCGAAGGATTAGAGCATTATTTAATTACTATCGACAATGGCATGGCTTTCCACAAGAGAAGAGAGGTGGTAAGAGGGACGGCACCTCTTACTTAGACAATGAAGACGTCTTCTTAGCTTGTCGAACTTGGTTGATTGGTCAAGAGGTTGGAACGATATCACCGAACGACTTTCTAAATGCCGTCAATTAAGAGATATTACCTCGACTACTTACTGCAATGAAGAAGCCAATTGCTCGCAGTACAATATACTTATGGCTGCCCAGACTTGGTTATTATCGCCATGAGACTAAGAAAGGGGTATACGTTGATGGGCATGAACGACCAGACGTAATTGAGTATCGTCAAAAGGTGTTTCTTCCATTAATGATGGAGCTTTTATTATATACAGTGCAGTACGAGGAGGACGAAGCTGGTATATGGCATATTATACAACCTTCACTACCTATAGACGTCAGACTACACGTGATGTACTTCCACGATGAGAGTTGCTTCCATGGTCTCGACTACAAGAAGAGCCTCTGGCTAGAAGATAGTCAGCAAAAGATGCCTGGAAAGAGCAAAGGAAGGCTTATTCATAATTCAGAGTTTGTGGGCCCTGAAGGCAGGATTAGGGTCCCAAATAATGAGGGTCTCTTGATCCCCGACGATCCCAATTTGGATGCACGCCAAATTATATATCCAGGCTCAAATGGAGACCCCTGGTGGGATACAAAACAGCTCTTAGTACAGGTTACTAGGGCGCTTGATATCTTTGAAAAGAAGCACCCAAATTGCGTGGCTGTCTTGATATTTGATCAATCCTCTGCACATGCCTCCCATGGCGAAGGCGCACTAAACGCTTTCGGTATGAACAAGTCTTCTGGAGGAGTTGAGAAGGGTTTAATTAAGCCTTATGGAAGGGATACATACTTCCCACCGGAGTGTACGATTCTAGAGTTACAAGGCACTATACAAGTCCTTTGGTAACTTAATGCATTTAGAGAAAAAGAGCCTAAGGGCGTAGAGCAGATCCTTATTGAGCGGGGTTGCAATATCCCTGGCTTGAGATTTAAGTGCCCAAAGGACGCTAAGTGTATTACACCGCTTGAATATCCTCCTCTTATTGAGCAAAGGTGTTGCTTAGCCCGAATACTCTCAAATCACAAAGACTTCTTTGAAGAGAAGTCTCAGCTGGAAGAGCTTATTACAAAGCGGGGGCATAAGGCTGTCTTCTTACCTAAGTTCCACTGCGAAATTAACCCAATTGAGATGTATTGGGGGTATAGCAAAGCTCGATATCGTCAAGTAACGAAGGCTAGCTTTCCAGACGCTAAGATTAAGGTAGTGGAGGCACTTGAAGCTTGCTCAATTGCCACCTTACGGAGGTTTTGCAATCGTACTTTTCGCTGGATGGATGCATATAGGCAGGGTTTGAGTATTAAACAAGCTGCATGGTGTGTAAAGAAGCAAAAGCGTCATAGAACGATATCTAAGAAGGTAATGGATGAGTGGGATAAGATGCAAAAGTAAGAGTAGAAATAAGAAGTGTGCCTTTGGCCTTTGCGAGCTTAAATTATATATAATTGAGACTTAAATATGCCTATAATTTGTATAGTACTAAAAGATACTATATTCAACATTTGCGAAGCGTTATTAAGTTATATAAGGCCTAATAGTTAATGTATTGTTGATAATAAGGTGGTTGAGATGCCACGTTCTCCTGCTTATATGCTGCGTCACGTGATTTTTTGAGGAATAATTTTCGCGTTTTGTATGGTCAAAAATCAAAAAATCGCAAAGGGTCCGTGCACTTTGAATTTATATTACAAATCAACCACGAGTTGTATTAGAAATCGGATTAATAGGTTTTATTCGCCTAGTTCTATTCTATAATTGTATTACCAATTATTAATTAATTAGAGTTGTGATTAAAAAGTTGTTGTGGGCGCTAAAAGGCGACCGTTTTGTCGTATTTGGGTCGGACCGACTGTAGAACGATTCCGTTGACCAGACTCAGTATGCACCTGAGACCTACCTCTGGCGGCGATGCTGCTTGAATAGCTATGCCCAGCTGAGACAGCTGAACCGTCCAAAGAGCCACCTTCAACAGACGATTTATCAGTCTACAGCTTTTCACGATATACTGTCGATGACGCTTACGCCTTCTCTTAAGTCTGCCGAGTATTACGAAGGCCTTATCTACTCGCAGTTTTACATGAAGGAGAAGGTCAACTTTGTATCTGCGACAATATCCCTCTTTGCTAACCCTGATTTGGAAAGCATAGCTCTTGATTATGACTACATAAAGATGATAATACACAACACTGGCACCGGTCCAAAGCTTAGTACTCAAAGATTAGTCAAGGCTTATCTTGCAGGGAAATTACGAGCACATAGTAGCCTTCGGGATGCTAGGAAGCGCTCCTTTGGAGCTCGGGAGGAATACCGAGTATCTCTCGAGCTTTGGGGCCAAGTGCTTCCAGTACTCATGTAGCGAGAGCAAGAAGATGCGCCGGGCAGCACCTCCGCTGTCGCAGAGCAACCTTTTTTCATTATCCCTAGCGAGACGTACTTTGGAGTAGTCTATGGTCAAATGAACAAGTACTGTCTTAGATTTGAATATGTACTATCGAGGGCTAACTCTGAATACACTACGTGGGGAGACACGCAAGCTGTAATTCTCTTCCTTCGGTCTCTCCAGCGGTCATTCGGCACTTCGATAGTGCAACAAGAGCCCGTACTGTGGAAGGATAAATGGAAGCGGCAGGCTGGACCAGACAGGCTACCAACCACGCGTCAAGGTTTGAACATCGGTGCGGTCTCCGGAAGAACAGGATTCGGTTGGTTCTCGCCACTATTCGATTAGAGCTGTTGGAGGCTTAAAGATTAGTATGTTCCACTCGTTCTTCAGGAAAACCCACGCCTTCTCTAATATTACCGGGTGAAATATGCCTTTCTTCGCGATAAGTATACTATCTTTATTATACTACAGCTCGTCGAACGTTGGTGGCAAAAGTATAGTTCCGTTGCGGGTGTAAAATTGGCTCTAGTCGAATATTTATGGGGGCTCTGTATTGCCCAATTCCGGAGAGATGTATGGGGCTTCTTGTTAGAAAGGAAAGAAGTTAGTGGAGAGTATAAGGCGCATCTAATGAATGCAGATGTACCTCTATGCTATCACGCCCTCAAGTTATACTTGGTGGATAAGGAGCCCTGGTTCGTTACCGGCAACAAAGCTGACATCAAAACAATTCCTACCCTAGCCGCCTACTTGTTCGACGAGGAGCCATATGCAGTTGACCCCGGGGAGGGTGAGGCGCGGATACGGAGGCGAAATCTCGACGTATTCGGGCCGTAGTGTGGGTAAAGGACGCGGGTCCAGCTTCTCTTCTCCGAGAGTTTGGCTTGAAAGAGAAGTGTCTAGCCTATGATGCCCATCGAATTATGGAAAGAGCCAAAGATGAAGAAATTCTTCAGATCGGAGGGAGGCTGCAGGCTAATGCCGAAGTGGAGCTTGCTATGCCGTGTGCGTTAATGTATACGGCTGAATGGCATGGTCTATTAAAAGGCGAATTGGAAGACAAGCTCTGCCATGATGCCGTCTATCTTGCCGACCGAGAGACTCAAATTGAAGCGAGATGGCGGACACGCCATACCGTTGTCCGATTAGACGACTGTGCTCGGCCATATGGTCTACGCTCTCGTCTAAATACCGAAAGGGTAGAAGCCAATGATGAGCTTGATACATTGTCTTCTGATTCTCGGTCATGCCAAGGAAGCGATGATGAGTGGGACGGTACTATAAGTAGCGGAGATGGAAGTGCGTATAATCCGAGGAGACGGAGCAGACGGAAGACAGCCTTAAAGAAAATGACCGAGAGGGAGAGCTAAAAAAAAAAACCTCTAGATCAGGCAACTTGCCACATGCAATCACTTTATTTATTACCCTGAAATCCTTGCCAAAGCGACAATCCACAGATACCACCCGCCTGACTTCGCCCTCTGCTGTACCAAGTGCAATGCTCCGTCTTCATCCCCTTGTCGAATCGAAAGCGTTGCACCTGATATCCATCCAGCACCCGATCCTAGCTCCTCTTCACATAGCCCAGCTCGTGCCCCAGCAGCATCACTCTCTTCTGCTCCACGCCCCTCCCCAGATACAGCAACTTCCGCAAATGCCGAGACTTCCCCGGCACCAACTGAGCGGGCTGCCTTTAAGTTAGCCAAGCAGATGTGGAATTTCCAGGGCTGTACTCACGAGCAACACCGCGAGGCAGCCCAATTACATCAAGAGCACCATCAGCGCCCCGACGTGCATTCTAAGTGCTCTTCTCTCCACGAGATCACCGTAGTACTCCGTGGAAATGATGGAGGATCCCGGCTTCTAGACGTGCTTAGTAGTGGTAAGTCGATGAAGCCAATGGACTTCAGCGGGCTGGACTGCCAAGTAGCATTTGAAGGCACCAGCTCATTGGCTGTTCCTGAAGACATCGGAACCCGTGATGAAAAGCTGCCCAGGAACCTCTGCTTATCGCAACATTATGCTGCTAGTCGGAAAATCGTCTTGCTAGGGTATCGTTTGATATCGATAGTACCTGCTGCTTTCCTACTAGTTTGGCCATTGCACGTCAGGCTATTAATTGGTTTCCTAAAGTGCATCCCTTTCTCAACCTCAATGTAGATACTCACTTCGGCTTGAAAGTTCCTTCATATAATAAGCGCGGAGTTTTGACTCAAAAATATACTCCTCTTTATAAGATACCCCATTACTACTTTAGCTCTGTAATTGGTATGGAGGGGCTGCTCATGTTCGTCTTCTTCCCTGTGCTCTATACCGAGAGCGACTATGAGTATTCCATGTACTTTAGTAAGCGGGACTAAGAGCTGTGGTACGATGCGATTCTGGCTCCTGCTATCCATAAAACCATCTAATCGTCTAATATTCTGTAATATTACCCTGCTACCGCTCGTATCGCTAATGCAGATTCGATTGCGTTGTCTGTAGAGAGCCTCGCTCGGAAGGATTCTTTAAGAGAATAGCTTCTAAAGCACGTATTATAGGCGTAGTACCTCGACTCTCTCTAGAGCCAAATCCCCGAAACTATTACCGAGAGCCCTGGATACTATCGATTCCGAGATACCAGCCTCTTTATACACGTAAAGAATACTAAATTGGAATCTATGGATGTGGATAGTGGCCTGAATACGGCCTACGACGGTTGGGTTAAATCTTGGTCTCAGGCGACTGACCCACAATTCTACAACAAGGACCGCACGTTTGTTGATCTCGTAAAGTAGACTACTTCGGAATACAGTGCTCTCCCGTACGACTAGATCCTAGAAGACTATGAGGTAGTAGTGTTCTTGTGGAAAAAATGCTGCTTGGATGCGTATGCAAAGACACGGACTGTTCTTAACCCCGACGGAAGTATAGCTAAGGGGAATCCTAAATGTAGGACAAACCCCTAGGTAATAATGCGGGATACGATAGGTTAGGCCCTCTTTGCGGCGCCGTAGGGGAAAGAGAGCTAGGACGGATTGATATACTCTCAATTCTATACCTTAATCAAGAGTCTATTTGATATAACGAAAGTGTACGTCTTTGATAATGAATCCCTTGAGAATTTAGCCTTAGACCCTGGGTATATCCGGTTACTCTAGTAGGAAGGTGGAGGCATCACCTTTTCGAAGGGTGTCTACGAGTTTGGCTACCTCCATAGCAAGAAGTGCGCTCATGCTAATCTGGTTAATAACTAATGGAAGTCGTACGGTATCTAAGAAGAACACCGTATCTCCCTGACAATGATGGAGGAGATTGCTTAGTAGTGGCGTTAATGGGACCTGTCTGACGATGAGATTAATGCCGGCCCGCCTTTACTCCCTTACTATATCGTCCCTAGCAAAGAGTTTCTCGGCTTTCTCTATGCCCAGATCAACAAATACTGTTTCCTCTTTAAGCATATTCTTGCGCATGCGGCTATGATTCACTGCCAGAAACGATTGTCATAGTGACTGCATTAAGGGCGCTGCGGTTTTGCTATGGTTGTAACCTATAAACAGTAATCTTAACTGCAGCTGGGCCAGTTTTCATTCCCTGGCTGCTGATTCGCCCCCTAACCGACTCGTCCCACCGCCCTTGCCGTTTTAAGCCTGAGGCAAAATATCGTCAATTGTCAGGGCAACCGACCGTAATACCGCAATTTGACATCTTCCACTTCTTCCTCGCGCTGGAAAGTATACGTTCAATATTCGCATACTTCGAATCCACTATGTCTTCCGCTCAATCTGCACTAAACGCCGTTGATGCCTCTGAGCGCCCGCGGCACTCTGAACAACCACAACAAGAACAAACCAACCGCTGATATCCCAAAGTTATCTTACGAGAGGCTAGCAATATTGTCACAGGGCCGGTGCCACCGGATTTCCTCTTCCTCGAATCACCATCACCCCCATAATCCTACCGAATTCGCTTTCGACATCCTATGTATCCCGACGGTAGCAATGTGCTCCTGAGCCTCCACGTATAGGATAGAGCTGGTGGGGGCATACATTATAGACTGGCGTATACGGCCTGTGCTATCATAGCAAATAATAGGTTCGATGGCTATCTCAGTATCGCACGCGATAGTAGTTCAAGTATTGAAACAGAGTGGGATGCTTGTCTCCTAACTGATTCTCATGGTTATTATTTCTATGTCCCTCCTCCGCCTAGTATGCTTTTATCTACATTTTCCTAAAATCAATATGCTAACCTTTTAAGAACTAGAAAACCAGGAACATGCACAAAACCCTCCTCCTTACCGATGGCCTTTCGTCCCAAGCTTCCTCGATTAGAAATTCCTACACATTCTCCCTGACGCCTAGCAGAAGTGCGCGAAGGCGTAGGTTGACTCGATAAATACAGCGTAATCAGATCAAGCGGGAGCCATCTAGTAACGCGATATTGTCTACAGAGTTTCAGTACACTCAACAAGTACAGAGGTAGCGCACCTGATACTAGCGTATGAGAGTACGTGGTTTAAGGCGAATTGCATATGGGAATACAATAATAATACGACACTCGATACGATAAACCTACTACGGGACCCAAATAATGCGCTGTTATTACGGGCCGACCTTCATAAAGCATTTGACGATCGAAAATTTTCTTTGTTCCCTAAGGATGATCAAGGGTTCGTTGTTCATGTTCTGTAATTAGCTATGGATCTACGACTCCTCTACCACAATACTCGTGTTACTATTCTATAGTGTGAGGTAAATTATGTCTTCGCACGATTCGCTTGGTCCATCTTCCTATCACTCACTGGCTTTCTCACGTCGACTCAAAAGTCACGCTTGGTTGTACGATAGGACGAAGCATCGGAAGACTGGATTGAATCTGAGGTTTCTGCTTTATCGCTTGCGCAGAGGTCTGTAGCCTCTCGTAGCAACAGCCCAACAAAAAGATCGAGAATTGCTTCCTCAACCGACGAGCACATTGACGACAATTGTGCTAGCGAAGCACAGGGCAGGAAGAGGAATATTGATGTAGGGCCGGCCTACGATAGTACTACGCGGCAAGTCAAAAATCGCCAGCTCTCTTCAAGCAAGGCTAGTTTATCATCAAATAGCTTGGGCGAGTCGATAGCACCATCCATATCGGAGGACGGGTCGACCGATGGGGAAGTTGAGGCTTCCAGCGTCGCGTAGCCCGTCTAAGCCAGATTGATACCTAATAACAGCAGTGATCTTCTTCTCGTGCGCCATCACTCACATGACCTGTAGGAAAGCATCGAGACAGATGACCTCGAGCATAGTTGTGATATTCTCGCCTCCACTCTCCACAGCTTCTACAGGGAAGCGCTGACTCGATAGAGACCTTCGGACTATTACCGGCCCCCTTATGAAAAGCACCGAGACGCGAGGGAGGAGTTGGAGCTTATGGGTATGGAGATCATTAATAATAGCTTTATTAATGAAGATAACGATTTTATATGAATCGAAAGAGAATACTTCCTCAAGTTCCTTTCTTCGCCACCATATTCGTACCCTGGTAGTCGTGAATCATCCTGGACACCACCGCAGATAGTACCAAAGTCTGGCGCAAGAAAGCGATTGAGCTCATACCGTTACCGACGAGTTCCTGAAAAGGCTCTTAGTCTTGATCCACATAAGCTCTAGCCAACCTCTACGCGAGAGCGAGCTATTCTCTGTCACCTGGTATAACACCCAGCGACGGCGGAACGTCTACCTCAAGCACGGGCTAATGATGCTACACACTACGTACCATGAAGGTCAGTAGTAGACGGGCAAGTTCAAGGATAATATCCGGTTCTTGCTTGCACCTATAGGAGACCTCCTGCTCGACTACTTGGTAGTTGTCATCCCACTCCGCCAGGTCTTCCTCCGCCAGTCTGCCCCGCATACTATTATCTCCCCGTACGTGTAGTAGAAAGATAGCAAGGTCTCGGCTAATAACCGTCTCATGTAGTGTATAGAGCAGGCATGTACTTGGGCAAGCATCCCCTGGCTACACATCGCCAACTAGTGGCAGATGATAGTTAGTATTGTCAAGACCAAGTTTACAGCTGACATTGGGTGCTTTGAGGTCAATCATATAGCAGACAACGAAGATACTAAAAAGATTAAGGCTGACATTTGGGTCATGACCAAGCAGCGGAACCAGAGCACGTGGACTGTCAACTGTGCTTACGCAAAACAGCACAATTCCAACTTTGGTAACATGTGGGATGGCCTTATCTGCAAGAATCTACATACTTTGACTCTGTGGAAGGACTTGTGGCGGCTTGACCAGCTGCTTGGGCCTGCCAGGAAGAGGAAGCAGGACAGTGAGGATATTAGTAGCCTGCAGATGCTAAAGAAAATTGCTATGGGGGTCTACTGGCCACGGAAGAAGTGGTTAGTTGCGGCTCTGCTAAAGAGTGCAAGAATGCTGTACTTGGATGACACACTGAAGTGGAAGTCTGCAGCACAGGAGTAGGCTATGACTACTATCATGTCAGGGACTGAGGAGGTGGTAGTCATCATGGCTACTGGCAAAGGGAAGAGCCTGCTGTTTATGCTGCCTTGCATCCTCCCTAATACTGGGGTGATGATCTTGGTCTTGCTCTTGCCACTCGTGTCTTTACAAGGGGATCTCCTCTGCTAAGTCCAAGAGTTGGGGATTGATCACTTTGGTGTGGGCGCCTGGCGAGGCTCGGGATGTGCCTTTAGTGTTTGCAGCAGTTGAAGCTGCCTGTATGCCCCATTTTTGGACTTACACCCACAAGCTTGTGGCTATACAAGACCTTAGCCACATTGTGTTTGACAAGGCTCACTTGACTGTGACAGTGTCTGACTATTGCTAGGCTATGTCTGGGCATCTTCTTTGTTGGTGGGCCAACTAGTCATGGCCTAAGCTCCTCTAGTACCTAGCTTCGCGGGCTCTCCAGCTCTTCTTCCTTCTTCGTGATTAATCTAATTCATGAGTCTGAGACCTTGCTCGAGCTCTCCCTTGACAGGTCATGGAATAATTAAGATCACCTTGGAATGTGAAGGAACTCCTGATGGAAAGAGACCTTGGCTCCTGTATAACGCCAAGTATATTCCAACCTTTACAACAAACACAGTGAGCTACAACCGGTTCTTCGATAGGCAAGTCTATTGGGACTCTGAAGTCTGAACACCTGTGCCTTAAGTATAAGGGTATAATGATTGGGAAAACTCGCCGGATCTGTGAACAATGGGTTCTAGAGTATAACCCAGTGGCTACAATCTACCCTGCAAACTCGTCAAGGACACCACCTCCAAAGGTCATTCATCGCCCCTTTTACAGGCTGTGTTGGGATGTTATGGCTTTCACTACGTAGAGCGTGCCTACAGCACCAAAGCCAGAGACCTTGTCAGCCATATCAGGAATTGTGTCAATACCTGTAAGCGACGCTAGAACTTCGAAGTCATTGTTATACGATTAGACGGTCAAGTCTCACTCCTTACAAGTGATGAATGGAACGACTATGTCACCGAAACTGGGCTTATAGTTGAAGTTTCTGCGCCGGATGTTCATGCACAAAACGGCGCTGCTGAGAAATCTGGGGGTGGGGGGGCTAGGGATTAGGGCGGCAAAGCTCAAATCAGCAGGCAATCTTCTCTAACAAATGTGGGACGAGTGTTACGCGGCAGCAGCGTATATACTCAACAGATCTCCCACTAGACGCCTTGGGTGGCAATCACCTCTTGGAAAGCTTCAGCAGCTTGCGGGTATTCCATCGCCATAACCCAAGTTTGCTCATATCCGTGCTTACGGATGTAGGGCTTATGCCCTCAAACAGAACCTTGACAAGCTCGACAGGCTTGAACCAAAGACCCACATCGGCTATTTGGTTGGCTACGAATCGTCAAACATCTTCAGAATCTGGGTTCTAACACTCTCTCGAGTTATCAGTGCTCGTGACGTGACGTTTGATGAATCTCAACGCTATTAGCAAGATATATCTTTCGAAAATATCACTGAAGAGCTCATTCAACCACTTGAGTTGAAATCGCTTGAAGGGATAGAAGATGAAGCTGATGTTGAACCACCTATTCGACCACTAGACCTAGGCTCTGATCTTTCAACTCCTTCTCCAGAACTCTCCTTGGACTCACACAACGATACGATTGTTGTCGATAGTGGCCATGGAATTTAGCGTGGTCTAGGAACTCTTCGACTGTCTCCTGAATCGACACCTGAAGCTGAAATCCAGGAGCCTAGAGAAACTCGATCTTCCAGACGGAAGGATCTTCAGGAAATACACACAGTCAGGTTGGAGAACCTCGATCTCAACTCAGCCTACTATGTTGCCTTTGCCACTGGCATTAACCATCAACGGGCCCGAATACATCGGTCCCAGCTCCCACCTGAGCCTTGTAATTGGACAGAAATGCTAAATCACAACTATCGAGAAGGGTTCATTGCAGCTTACTTCAATCTGGAGGCTAAGCAATTTGATGCTATCAATGCTTTTCCTAATGCAAAGCTCCCTCCTGGATATAGTGTCCCCGGACATGTACTTCTACTCCTCCCCGCTCTCTATGGTTTACGAGTCTCCCCACTTCTCTGGTTCGAACTGCTGTGCCAGAATATGGGAAAGCTAGGCTTGAAACCGGTCCCAGCGTACGCTTGTCTGTTTACTAGCAATAAGTTGGTCGTCTTCTTTTATGTTGATGATATTGTTGTTTTGTATCACTCTTCAGACGAATAGGCTTATAAGAATTTTCGGACTAGCCTTATGTCACAATTCAAGCTCCGGGAAATCGGTGAACTCAGATAGTTCCTAGGGATTCGGATTTTACGGGATCGAATACACCACCGAATCTGGCTCTGTCAAGACTCTTATATCACTAAAATCGCTCGTACCTTCAACCTGGAGCACCGGAAAGCCAAGGTCCCTTTGTCCCCTGAAAGGGTTCTTACCAAGTTCGATGGAGAAGCTACGGTACACGAAAAACACCTGTATCAACGTAAGGTCGGCTCGATCGGCTACCCAGCAATGATCACTCGACCTGATTACTCTAGAGCACTTCAAAAGCTCTCTGAACTTCTTCAAAACCCCGGTCCGGAACACCAAGAAGCGGCTGATCAGTGTATAGCTTACTTGAACTCTACAAAAACATACGCTCTGGAATACGGTTCTCTCAAGGAAAAACCACCTATCTTTCTTGTAGCTAGCGATGCTTCATTCGCTGATGATTTAGTACGAAGATAGAGTACAGAAGGTGGCCTTTTCAAGCTATTCGGAGGATGTATCGACTGGTTTTGTGTTCTCTAACGAATAGTCACAACATCATCAACTGAAGCAGAGCTCCTAGCTCTTTCCCACATCTGCCTTGGCTATTTTGGTAGAGACGAGTATTCGAATATCTATAGCTCGATCTTGATTCCGATACAATAGTCAACTGTGACAACCTTCAAACTGTCGGGCTTCTGATGAAGGAAGCTCCGAAGTTAGTCACTAAGCTCAAGCATATTGATATTCACTAATACTGGCTCTGTCAAGAAAGCGAAAAGGGAACAGTCAAACTCGAATTATATCGACTAATGATATGCCAGCAGATGAGCTCACCAAGGCACTTGGACCTCAAAAACACGCGGCCTTCCTGAAACAACTCAATATTGTCGATATTTCTCGTCTGTTGTCTGAAATCAACAACGCTTAGACTCGATATCTCTCAAGCCTGGGGGGGTGTGTTAATTGGTATGAGTCACATGATGAATCACATGATGAATCATGTATCACGAGTATCATTTCTACCTAGCTTTTAGTATTGGAGCCTATGGCTGCCTGTCGTTCAGATGGTTATATAAAGCCTCAATAGCTGTAGTCTTAATAAATCAGTCGAATACTGTTTACTGCACACAAACCCCGCCAACTGATAGTAGTACTACGGGAAGCAACTTCAAGTGATAACTTCTTGTAGTGGGCCGCAGATCTGCGTGTCCGGGGGGAGCTAGACCGAGTGGTCGTCGACGAGTGTCATCTCACGTTCACTGCTGCTGACGAGTACCGGAGGAAGCTCCGGGGGCTGGTGCTCCTCCGCAGCCTAGGCTGCCCGTTCGTACTATATTCTTGACGAGGACCTTGCCGCAACTCTGCTAACAGGAATTTGAGGAGGCTATATAGCTTCAGAACGTCGACGAAAGACAGTTCGCGAGACATTGGCCATGAGTTGGTCTACTGACTACACGTCTGGTTAAGAGTAGTCTAAGGGTGACGTGATATCTGTCTAAATTTAGAACGCTTTCCTCCCTCAAGGCCTTATTATTGGATTTCGGAACTTTCCCCTTTGATGTAGTACGGCAGAGTGAGCAAAAGCTGTCGACAGATTTTCTTTTCGCCCGGCTAGAGAGGGAGTAATGACAAGGCTGTGGATGTAAGCCAGTAAAAGAATTCCCGCAAGCAAGCCTCTACTAAAGGAGAAAGGTCGCAACCATACTCCGTAATCAGATAATAAGGCGCCAACTTTCAGAGATCTCCGCGGCGTACCCGTAGCTAAAGAATATTGCGGCACGGGCGGCGTTTACGCTCGACTATTATTTGCAGCTTCGATTGCGATCAGCCATGATATTGCCAAGTATGCGGCTAGTCAGATCTGGCGCGAGGAGAGCCTACACAACCAACCGAGAGGGCGCCTGGCTCGTGCGCACGCCCTGCCCGATGCGGCGGGTCGCGGTTTCCGGATGAGGGGCTTGCCGTCTGGTCGTTTACTTTTATTTTTATTAAAATTACTTAATTCTTTAATTAATAATTATTAATACTTTTAAATTTATATTATTTTCCTTTTTTTAATTTCTTTTAAAAGTAATAAAATTATAATAAAATAAATAAAGCACTTATTATTTATATTATTAAAGATCTTATCTTATAAATTATTAATTTTATAAAATAATATTTATTTTTATTTTAATAAGAAATAATTATTTAAATAAAATCTTTAACCTTTTTTAATTAAAAAAAGATATTATTATATTTTATTACTTTTAAAAGCCTTATAATATACTTATACTTTAAGAATTATTTAAGATTAATAAAGTTTCTTTTTAATTTAAATCTTAAGATTTATATAAGTTTATTATACTTAAGATAACTAATAATTATATAATAGTCTTAAATTCTTTTATTATATAAATAAAATAATATTTCTTATAACTATAATAATAATATATTGAGATAAAAAAGGAAATTAATATATAATACTTTAATTAATAATAATATTAAAAAGAAAAAAGCAATATTTAATTTCTTTATAAATTCCTTTAATTTAATATTTATTAAAATATTAATTATATATTTTATATATATAATTAGTTTTAAAAAATATAAAAATAAAATAAGTTAATATTTTTATAACTTATATTTTTATTTATAAAAGGTAAAAGAAAAGGCTTTATATAAAAGAAATATAAGGATTAAATCTTATAAGCCTTTTAAAGGCAATTTATATAAAGAAATATAATTAAAAGTAAAGTTTATAAAAAGAAAAATATAAAAAAGAATAAAGAATTATATAATAATATATAAATTAAATATTTTATATATTTTATTAAATAACTTTTTTCTTTATTAAATTTAAATTTAATTAAGAATATATAAAGGATCTTAAAATAAAAAGCTATATAATAAGTGGTCTTTTAATAACTTTTAAAAGGCTATCTTTAATATTTAAAAAAATAAAATTATAATAAAAGACTTTAATAAATATATAAACGTACTTTTAAAGAAATTTAAAAAGGTTAAGCTTAAAAACGGTATATAAACGCATTAGTAGAGTATTAGAGCGGCAAGTAATTTATACTTAATTTAAATGCCTTAGCTATAGCAAAATACATGAGTAGTGGCTATTGATTCTTGAGACCCCCTTTCGTACATGGAATAGCGACAACGCTCGGGTTTCTCTCCTCACCTTCTCCACTCAACACCGCAGAGCGCAGCCAGGTCCTCCAAGATGACCTCTAGGCACAGGAAGTCTTCGAGACGCAGCAATTATCCAACCCAGTGGAGCGAATGGGTATGGAGCGAGCAATATCAGCGCAACGCCCGCTATCGCGAAGTTTCTGAAGGTTTGTATATCTCTTTCCCCTGAGTCCCAACCCTAGGTGACCGGCTTGATATAGGTGAATGGGAATGGGACTACGCTCATCCGCAAGCTGATACTCAGCCTCAAGAGAATTCAGAGAGAACCGCGGATGCTCATGGAAACCTCCGTAGATTTGATGGCCCATATGGTACAGCACATAATTTTTTTAGGCTCCAAAGACGACTCGTTTGTTTCTCAATGTTTCCGACCTGCCGTATTACTCATTATCACATACACATTAAAGATTCTTGCCAGTCAAGCTACTTTCGCTATCCTTCGAGTTACGTAGCTGACCGCCTCTTGCCTCACCCTGCTGCTGTTCCCTTTTCATTTTTCCCACCGCGTTTGCACAATCGTCTAATTAAGTTCTTTCTGAGAAATAGCCACGAGAATTAGCAATCAAGAGCCAAGTAACAGAGAACGCATGATGGATCTCTGGCGGTCTAGGGATCAGGAGCTTGGAGAATATTGTAGGGAGATTGGTTTTCGGGAGTTTATGAAGCGGCGTGGTTTTCATGTGGATGTGTACCAATATAAGACATTGACGTGCTGGCAGGACTGTAAGCAGTACTTCTTATCCTGTTTTCTCTAGTTGACTTCGAAGAAGCTAACGAAACTAACAGATATGTATTTTCACACGACCACCTCGCAGCATAGGCATGATTATAGAGAGTACAGTTCGAGCCACCGGTCAAGATCTATGGCCAACAACAAGTCCAGACATCGTATTGCGGATCTAGCAGGAATGCTATATCCCAATAAAACAGATCATTTAGGCACGAAAGGGCTATCAGCAAGTCTGAAAATAGCAACTGATGAGCATCCAAATGGGAGTCCAAGACATGCGGAAACGAAACCCGTACCCATTGACTTCGATTTATTGAGAAAACTCCTTCCAAATTACGGAAACCATGGGATTTCAGAGCCCGGCCTCTGCGCCATCTCTCTCTACGATGATCTTCCAGGGGAAGATTGGATCAGACTTCTAATAATCGAGCCAAAATCTACATCCAAGATGCAGTATCATTTAAGAGCAATTCGTTTAAACGATGTATTTGGGAGATATGATGCCCTCTCATACTGCTGGGGAGATACCTGGAAGTCAGACTATGTCACTGCTATGTGCAATGGACATCCAATCAAACTAGGAAAAAATCTTGCCCTGGCATTGCAACATATGCAATTTCGTACTCTTCCGCGGATCATCTGGGTCGACGCCCTGTGTATCAATCAGGAAGATATCCAAGAACGCAGCAGCCAGGTACGACTCATGGGGCATATCTACGGGCGGGCTTCAAGAACGATCATTTTCCTAGGAAATATCAAACGAAATGATTCTATTGCAGCATTTGATATCATTTGCCGCTTGGTGAATGAATGGGACAAAAGCAAGTCGGCTTTCTTTTGTAAGGAAGAAAGGGGAAGACTCGGAAAGGGAAGATGGGTACGCCAGCAACCTTGTGGAACAGCGTCGTTCTCGCACCTTGACTTCCAGAAACTTATCCCGATATTCAGGGCAAAATGGTTTGAACGGAGATGGGTCATCCAGGAGGCTGTTCTCTCCCCTAATGTTGAAGTACTGGTACCAGGCGCGAAAATTTACTGGAGATGGATTGGAATCATAGCCGCTATTCTACGCTCTAACTTTGACTATGATATGAGCATCCTCTCAAGGCGAGGTAACTCCAACATCCAGACAAATGTCTATAATGCTTACCTCATGGGTCGACTATCAAATCATACGGGGCTTATACCAGTACGGGTTTCACTACTTCATCTCCTTCGCCTCACTTCCGGATTCAAAACTACCAAAGAAGTAGACGTAGTTTTTGGCCTCCTTGGCCTGTCTTGTAAAGACCATGGCTCTCTAGAACCATTCCTGGTCGTCGATTACAACTTGAGTCACGGGGAAGTCATGAGAGGTGTTGCAGAAAAGCTTATGATGCTACCTGAGCCACTTGCATTTCTATCAGACGCAGTGGGCGCGTGGCGCATCCCGACCAGCGACATTCCGTCTTGGACGCCTGACTGGTCTGTCAAAAACTATAGCATGCTAGATCCGTGGTCGCTCGATCAAGAAAAGAGTGCTTTTAATCCAGCAAGGGGCTTATCATTCAAGAGATGGTCATCCAACGACAGGATGAGCCTTGTTCTTGATGGTATATGTGTGTCAGACATACTCTGGGTGGGAAGTTCTTTTTCTGGGGACATGTTAACCGCTATGAAGGAGATCTTCCATATCACGCAAAATTTTGCGGTGGGGATAGGTCCCTGGGAAGTTATGGATATTATCTCCAGGACTATGACTGGTGGCAGAGACGCGTCAGGTAATTCTGCACAACATCGCTCAGAATATGCCAACGATTTCGTAGCATTTCTGCGCGAATGGCACAATTGCTATGATGGCCCACTCCCCATGTTGCACGAAGATATTCGCGAAGTCACCTCCTACTCAGGTACAAAATACACTCAATTCGTAGAGGTTGCACGCATTGTTTGCGGACGACGAACACTCTTCCTTACGTCACACGGCCATATCGGCCTTGGGCCGGAAACAATGTCAAAAGGTGACGTTGTATGTGTACTCGGAGGTGCTACAATGATACACATCTTGAGAAAGACCGGTGATGATTTCGTACTTGTCGGGGATTGCTTCATTGATGGCCTGATGAATGGTGAAGCAGTAACGGCGATGCAGACGGGGCTAGCTCATATAGGACCACTGATGCTTACCGAAAAGTTCTTGGATACTTTAACGCTTCTGCGTTTGCCAAAACACTCGGCAGATTATCGCCAGTTGGAAAACTATACTAATAGAGTATCGGAAACTCTCCAGCTACTCTATCCTATTCTAGAGCGACATATTTTTGACGGCCCGAATAGTCAAAGAGATATTCCTCTTCGCACTAATAGTTTCGAATTACCTCTTAAAACGAGTCAAATTAGAATTTATTAAGAAGGCAAATAAAGCGGGAACATTAAAATCATTTACCGGTATTTGCCAAAGGGGGTAGGAGAGTTATTAGTATATTATTTGTAGTTGGCTTTGCTGTTTGGGAAAAGTTGCAGTGCCAGATGACCGGGAAGGTCGTGTCCAACGCATTTTATAGGGTTATGGTGAGAAAAAGGAGCATCGCCAATGGACCGGCCCAATGCGAGGACAGGAAAAGAGGGATGGGGGAACGAAGACGAGGCGAGTAGAGAAGACAGAGTGTGAGGGGCGAACAAGGGCGTCATGGACATCCGAACGCGTACGGAAGATTATGCAAGAAGCCAGTATGCGGTGGATGGGAAGCGAGTCTAGTTTAGGCATTAGTACAATACATGGAGGCAGATCGCCATTGCCATATCCAGACGGTTTTGTCGAGGAGATCGGTTCGAAGATGACCAGGGTAAGTTGAATGAGGAAGAGGGTTGGGATGAGGACAATACAGGAGGGGACGCCCCACGGGATTTACAGGCCGGGCATGGAACCCACATCGCCGGCATGATAACGCCCGGGAGTTGATGGAGGGGAATAACACGATTATTGGTTGCCGAGAAAAGTTCCGCCGGATTAGTTATATATGGCACTGAATTTTGGGGTTTGTGTCCGCGTGTCAAGGAGACAAGATTCGAGGAAGGGTGAAAAGGAAGCGTCAAGCATATGAGGAGCGAAGTTCGGGAAATGCGGTGGAAGAAGTTGCGCGGAGCCAATATCTGGCAGGAGTTGGAAGAAATGCTTGGGGCAGGGACGCAGTTCCGTGGGTTGCAGAAGCCCGCATTGGAGGCCATCATGAAAAATGAGGGCCTCGTCTTAGTGGTGATGGGGACTGGGGTGGGGAGGACGATGTTGTTCCAGGTCCTGGCCAAGAGCCTACGTTCGGGAACGACCGTGGTCATTACCCCGTTGGTTTTATTATAGGACCATATGAACGATATAGGCAGATGGACATTTCCAGTGTGAACAATGAATAGAGTAGAGTAGAGTAGTGGCCTCTACTTATATTCTATTCATTAAATATTTCCACTACTTATATTCTACTCATATTCTAATCAAGGTATTCATGAATATTCATGAATACTTTGAGTAGTATACACGTGACGCGTACATATCCTAAGCTAGCCTTATTTAGTAAAGCTCCTAGTAGTCTCACTCTAGCGCCGCCTCGCCACCTAATCAGGTGGGGTGGTAGGGCTTAGTTCGCTTCGACTTAAGAACTTAATAATAATAGTAAAGGGAGAAAGGAGAAAAAACAAAATTCTGAGGAGGATAATTAGTCTATTATTATAGAAGATGTGACGGCGGCGGTGTGAATAGCTTTAACCACCTGAGCCAACTAGCCAAAAAGGCACAAGAATTGATCGCCGATCAATTCGCTATTCTACTATATAAGGTGAGAGGTGCGGCACCGCCCACGTGACCTCCAGCCACGTGACGATCCGTCACAGAAGATTAGTATTTAAGTAGTCTTATATAAGTACTAGCTTAGCTTATATAAAGCTACTTAATAGGTACCTTAGTTCTTTTTTTTAAAATGAAATATATAGTAATCTATTGAGATCACGTGGCTATTCATGAATATTCATGAATATATATTCTACTCTACTCAAATTTTTTGAGTTTCACGCTACTTATATTCTATTCAAGACTACTCATGAATATTCATGAGTAGTATGAATACCTTGAGTATTTCTTGTTCACACTGGACATTTCGTGCATGAAGTGGAATAGTCAGAGATGGATCTATTACTATATAGGTCGGCGGATCATATTCTAGGACTGGCAGTATATTATAATCGTTATTAGTAAAAAGCTTGCCTGCAAGCAAGTAGGGACTAGCCAAGACCTATTTCGAGGATGTTGAGGCCGGCGATAATGAAGAATGTTACGAGGTTCCGGACGACCTGGTAACTGGTTACATTAGTGAGATAGTAGCCAATTACGATATGACTATTAATATGTTAAAACATTTAACTGCCGGCTTCCTTGAGATCTTTAAGTAAATTAACTATTAGTGGTATATGTTTCTTAAGTTTCTTAAGCAGCCGTTATTATAGCCGGCTTTAAAGAGAAAGGGTATAGCGGATATAAAAGAGCTAACATTTTTAAAGTAGCTTAAGGTCTTATATCTTGAGAAGCCGGACTCGGAATTAAGGAAAAACTAGCTTATTCTAAACGCTTTATTAATAGTTTTGCGAGATGACTATACTCAGTTCCGGACGCTCTAATAAGAAGAGGCTATGTAATTGGCTATAACAAAATAGATTCCGCTAATTGCAGTTCTGCTAGTCGGTAGAAGAAAGAGCCTGATTTTCATGGTGCCGGCTATGCTCTCTGGATCTGGGGTATATAACTATTGTCGTACTACTATATGCTAAGCTGAAGAGGCAGTTGGTCACCCGCTGCATTGATGCCGGCTCGGACTCAAGCACTGGCCTGAAGCACGCGATTCCTGGCGTACTGCAGAAACAGCTTCAAGTGATAACTTCTTGCGGTGGCCTGCAGATGTACATGTCCGGGGGGAGCTAGACCGGGTAGTCATCGACGAGAGTCATGTCACGTTCACTGCTGCTGGCGAGTACCGGAGTGACTTAAGATCTTGCCGCCACTCTGCTTGAAGAGGCTATGCAGCGTCGACAAAAGACAGTTCGTGAGACATTAGCCCTTCGAGGCCATGGCCTTGTATATCGAACCCATTCGGTGGTTTGTACCAGACTGACTGCTCCGGGGGAGGCGGAAGTACCGTGCTAGCCCTTGCATCTGCAGCCCGCATCTTCTCAGCCAACTGTAATTTAATCTGGGCCTCAAGTGAAGTGGGAAGAGGTGGCTGGTCTACCTCAGACGCTCCTAGATCAGGTTCTGAGGGTGTGGCGACTGAAAAAAGCGCATGAAGTTACTCCGGTGGAAGGTCTGATACGAGACAGGAGTTATAGTCACTGCAGAGAGGACTGTCTGTTTTGCTACTCCTTGATCTTGCAATGCAAGCACTGTCTTTGAGGGGCGCCCACCATTATGGCCACTTTTCCATCCATGAACAGTTTTGAGGTGCAGTCGCATGTGCGTCAAGCTGTTGAAATTCAGTCTCTGATTGGTTGATATTCCATGCTATAATAATATTTACAGGTGGAAGGAGCCTTCATTATATGATCCAGACCAGACCCCTAGCTCGGGGAGCTGAAAATTCAACAATTATACTCTATACAAAAACGCTAGTAGGGCGCACTTGGGCCAAGAAACCTTGCGGAGTGAGCCGCAGTATCTTTAAACCACAATGCTAGTTGTAACATACAATTTATATCTTGTTATACACATCTCCTAAATGTTATAAGAAAACAAATTGCTCATCCGGGCCTCTATCTATTTCTAATGCTTCTCCAGACATGATTCCGTGAACGTAGCAATCCCCCAGCAATTTCCATTTTCCTGATTTTTTCAAATTGCGCAATATAAATGGTGTCCGAGCCCCATACAATATAGCTACAGTGTCACCTTTTGCCATATCATCTGGTCCAATGCCTATATAACCTTTGGAGGTGATGAAAAATGCCCTACCGCAGAGGGCATTGTTTGCATTTTCGGCATATCGTTCCAGGTTCCTATTATCGGGCTCAAAGCAAACAAATCCTCCATCGTAGTATCTCCAATCACAGTCATATGGTTCATCATCTGGCCCCTCACCGGCAGTACTATCGTCAAACTCGGAGTTTGGTTCTTCGTGGTTGGCATCCGTTAGTAGTTTTGTGCTCCCCTGGCCGGGCTTGTCCGCTCCTATCTTGTCTGACTTATTTGCTAGATTAAACATAAAACGATGGAAATATGGCTCTAGCTCATCTGAGACGCGGCTATGCCAATGTGACTGCTGCTCGTAGCTCGTTGGATCCCATTCACCCTCAGTAGCCGCGGGCTTTAAGAACACACCAATTGTGCTGATTCGATGAAGGGATTTTGTGTGCTTTTCTACCAAGTTTTGTAGGTGGTTTTGGGGCCCTTTACCGAACTTAACAGAAGTAGCTATGCTTAGTCCCGACATATCTGACTCTGTCCACCAGTCTAAAAGTGTATGTATGTCTCGTTCAGTAGCATTGCGTTTCATTCGCTTTCCCGTTACACCCCAGCTGTCGTCGGTATAATGACGTCGTAGATCGTGGTTCAACGCGTGATCGGCAATAAAAGTTTGACCTAGCACTTGCCAAATCATTTCACCTGTGTGATATTTCCCTCGCATTTGAAGTACGCTACAAAGTTCAGCGACTGGTGGCATCATCCCTTTCTCTCGTTCATTTAGGGTGTCTAAACCAGGGATGATGCAGCACACTGAAACAACATCAAACCCAAACCCCTCGACAGAGCACCAAGGGTAATTGAGAAACGGCTCGGAGTATTTCTTTGGACCCCCAGCACTGAACCAGGGGACGCTGATGAAAGGTTTATAGCGCATGGGAATCGTCCAGTCTGGGGCCCAGCTCTGATGGGATTTAGAGTCCGTTCCATGACGAAATGCACCTGAGCAGTGCAGAATGTCTAAATGCTGTTTTTGTTGAAGCATTTGCTCCGCAAATGCAGAGTAAACGTGATTACAATCTGCTTCGTAATCCACTTCGACCGCGATAGATTCGCTTTGGTTCGGCTTGTCCGATTTCTCCCGACCATAAAACGGCCCTTGATTATGACTCCGTGTGATATTGGCATATGGTGATCGAACGTCATTCGCTATTCCTAGATAGGCATAGATACGATCGCGATCATCGGTACATGCGGGCCTGTTGAATTGGACTAAGAGGTCCAAAATGCCCCCGGCCGTTTCGAGACTTCGATCCTTCCACATCTCGGCTGCCACCTCAAGGTTTTTGATATGATCCAGGACTGTACGATCGAACTCATAAGTGCTTCTTCTGAGGATATATGTGGCGTGGTGCAATGCATGACTAGTGATGTCAAGTGAGCCACAGTAGAAGTGAATATTCTCCGCTACGGCTTCCTGCACGATCCAGCGCCTAGTAAACCATGGTAAAGCCAGGAATAATTGGATTGCATCCACTCGTGTCTCTCCAAAAAACCGACCAAGCTCCTCATCGATACTCGCGTCTGCACGTTTGGCCGTAACACTGGATTCGTGACGGGAGCTACTAAGGCCCCACAAGAAGTTGATGCATCTATCCATTTCGGGACCGTCACCCAACCATACAAGGACTGATCTAGCTGAAAAGTAGATCTGGCTCATGCGTTGTACTTGCTGGCTCAACTCTTTGCGATCAGTCTGGTTGATGCACACCGCATCTGCCCATAGCCGCCGTGTCTCCTTTTGGCTTCGGAAGCGACGAAGAGCTTCGTTTAATGTAGAAGTGATAGATATCTTGGTACCTTCGCAATATAGAGCGTGTGAGAATATTGGTTCGCCCCAAACATAGGAAATGGCATCGTATCCGTCACTCCACAAGTGGCCCGAGAGATCTAGATGCTCGATCTTACATCTCAACTCTTCTTCCACGTGTTCAGCAGGCTGGAGAACGATGATCCTGATAATGAAGGAGTCAGAAGGTTTGTAATCATCATCTATGATTGAACTCTCTTTGTTTCCTAGCGGCGTGTACGCATAACTCGACGAAGATTTGGCGTGTGCGGCCATGATGGGAATCTGGTGATGCTATAAGCCAAGCCTATGGAGCTCCAACTCGAGGAATGTTGCATTCGTAAAATTCTCATCTCTCCAAATTAATTTTGTTAGCGCAAACTTCATGGTGTGAGCTGGCGGTTGGACAGCTGCCTCGGAGCCACATGCGCAGTCTTAGGCAACCATAATGTTAAAGCGGCCTACTTGGGTCATTAAGGCATTATGACTCGCTGGAATACAAATTCAACTATCCTATAAAAAGTGATTTTATCAGCCGTACAAGCTCGGTTGACGCTTGTGGTGGCAGTGCTTTGCTGTGTGAGATGGCGGCTGGGCAGTTGCCTGGAAGCCGCACAAAGAGCCTCGTACCAACTATTATTAAACTGCCTACTTGGGTCATTAAGGCATTATGACTCGCTGGAATACAAATTCAACTATCCTATAAAAGTGATATTATCAGCCGTACAAGCTCGGTTGGCGCTTGTGGTGGCAGTGCTAAGCAAAGATGGCAACTGAAACAGGAGAGAAATATTACTAAGGATCTAGCTCGGACGGTGCAGGTGGTGGCAGTGTTCGGCTCACGGTCTAGCACGTGGTTAGGAAAATAATAACATATTTCACACACAGGGTGGAATGCATCTTTGAAGATTCGCTCAGCATTTACAGCCTAAATTCATCTCATCCCTCAGTCTTTACGTCATCCGCTCATTTCCCGCTCGTTTTGACATTGACGCTGCGCATGACCAAATGAATAGCGACCTCAATCTTTTGGCCAAATTCTTTGTCGTGTAGGCGTTATGAGTCAGAGCCCACTTGGTTTATGGGCTACATCTACTACTAGGGTTATTCAATTCTCTTCCACAGGCGAAATCAAGAGTCGCTTCGAGGCTGAATCGATAGAGCTTGTAATCGAAGATGGATCGGCCCAGGACATTCTCCATAACCCGGATATTGTCCTTCCGTCGGTACTGCTCAATGATTTCGAATCTCTTGAAAACAAGGAATTCTTGGAATTGATTGAGCCAGGTTGCTTTGATGAGGAGTATGGCGATGGGGATTCAGACTCTGACTCGGAGATTTCCAGCGAGGAACATACAGGAGCAGAATGGGTGGCGGCTAAGATTAAAGCCGTTGCATCAGATTGTAATGAGTTCGAAAGCTGCCTGTTGGACGCCGTATTAAAACCTGGTGTGTACATTTTGCGTCCAATGAGAATGACCTAACAAGTGTGAAGATGAGATCGACATCTCTTTTAACAACGTTTGCGTGGATCCTTCAATCGTTAGCTCTTTAAGGGCCTTAACGTCGCTTACTGCCATTAAGCCTGAAGCATTTACCTACGGCGTTCTGGCAAAGGAAAAAATCCTTGGTGTTCTTCTTCACGGCCCACCAGGAACTGGCAAAACCCTCCTTGCAAAGGCCGTGGCAAAGGACGCAAAGGCAGTTTTCTTGCCTGTATCGGGTGCAGACTTTTTATCAAAATGGGTAGGAGAAGACGAAAAACTTGTCCGAGCCGTTTTCTCTCTTGCCCGCAAGTTGGATCCTTGTATTATCTTTATCGATGAGGCCGATTCGGTCTTTAGACAACGTACCTCTGACGACTCTGAATACAAGCGGAACGTTATCAGCCAGTTTTTGTTGGAATGGGACGGCATAAAGACAAGCGGCAAAGGCACCTTTGTTATGGCTGCCACTAATCGATTAGAAGATATTGATGCTGCCGTGTTACGCCGCCTTCCTAGAAGAATTTTTGTTGGCCCTCCATCCGCAGAATATAGACGGGCAATTCTAAAAGCTCATCTCATGGACGAAAAATTGGACCCCGATCTTGATCTGGAAAAGTTGGCACAGCTAACCGTCTCCTGTACGGGTTCAGATCTTAAAAGTCTATGTGTTGCGGCGGCAATGGCGGCCGTATATGAGCAAGTGTCAGACGTGTTCCTTGGCTCAGACCCGGCCGGCAAACAGCGTAAGAAATCAAGAAGAAAGAGAGCTTTGCGACGCACTCTGCACTTGCGCCATTTTGAACAAGCTTTGCGAGAATTTAGGCCGAATTCAGGGCATGATCAACAGGCACAGCAACCCAAGCCAAGAGACAGGCCCTCTGGTATGGACCCAGCTACTTTGGCCAAATTTAAAACATTCGGAAATATGTATGCTGGAAAAGAGTGACGGATAGATCCGTTAATAGAAGAGGACGATGAACCGTATAGAACTATAGAAAAGTACATCCACAAAGCGGAGACTTAGGGTCTTAGTTTTTGTTGCTAGGTATCCCTTGGAGTATAAAATAGATTTTAGGGTTTTATAGTCAAGTTTGCTATTTCAACAATTTTGGGTAGGCTATAAGGCTAATCTTCTAGCTACCCCTAGCATTCCCCGGATTTGCGGCGTAAATCCAAATCTCCTAGGCGAAATGACCCTGGGTCAGGGGGTAGGCACAGACCAGTTCGCTATAAATCCTGCACTATAAATCCAGAATGCTCCTGGCGCTGGGGGAGTCCCCTCGACGGCTGCCAGCGAGTAGCGAGGGGAGATCTGAACATCGGGGGCCATGGGTGACCCTTTTGTTTACTTGTCGGAGTGGCAGGTGCTGCTCTGTACGTCTTGTGGCTACTACCTCCGGCCGGGACGTAACGTCTGGGTTCGACACCCAAGGCAAGCGCCTTATCTCCTACGAGGAGCGTCCTTGAAGGCTCTCGTTGAGCTATTTGCCAGCTATGTCCTACAAGCCGCAAAGGCAGAGCCGGGGCGGCTGCCGACCGAGGCCATCTCGGGACTGCGGCTCCTCGACGGCTTCTAATGCCTTACCTGCTCGGCTCACCTCACTAAGGACTATAAGGCCATATAGCGTCACGTGTTGAAAGTCCACTAGCAGAAGCCTCAAGAGCTATGCCGACTCGTCTTCTAGCAGAAGACGCGAAAATTGTCTGTGCCCCGGCCGAATCGGGTTAAGGTTCGCCCTTATTTCTTCTAAATTAGGCTACGACACGTCCGTCACGTTCTAGTATAAGTCCCTAAATTTGTCCGTGTACTAAACCCTAATTTTACCCTAAGCTCCCCTTTTAACTTTGAATACTCTTTCTCTTCTTAACTATTTAAAATCTAGATATAATTATAAAACGCAATTATTATATTTTATAATATATTATTCTAGCCTTTTATTATCCTTTTTAATAATAGACTATACTTTATTAATAGTTATTAACCTTATATTCGATCTTTAAAAACTAGTATTAATTTATAAGATATATTAATATACTTTAATAATATCTAAGTCTTAAGTAACTTTATACTTATAAAAGAAGTATTAAATATATTAAGAATTTCGACAAGTTATAAGCTCCTTAATTCGTTTCTTTTAAATTCTTAATTTAAATAATATTCTTATTTATCTTAATTAATTACTTACTTATTTATATCTCGAGGTTTATTATAAATATACTTGTCTTATTTATAAGTATTAAACTATTAATCTTAATAAAATAACTTATTATATGTCTTCTTATTATCTTCTTTATTATATATTATTAAAACGTTATTATAACTTAAATAATCTTTATTAAGATATCTTATTTTAAAGTTAAGTATTTAAAATATCTTATAAATATTAAATTATTTATTAAGTATTTACTTATAATTTATTTTAAATTTTCTTTAACTCGAGCTATTTTAAAGTTATTTATAAAAGAAAATAAATATATATTATAATTAATAAATAAGTAATTATAAAAGAAATAAGTTTAAAAGAATTAAAACTTATTAATTTATAAATAAAGTATATTTAATAAGCTTATATATATAAAGAAGCTCGACGAGATTTATTAATAAAGATTAATTAAATAAAATAACTAACTTAGTCTTATAATAAAGACTTTTTTATAAATAAGTATAAAAGTATTAAACTTATTAATTATAAAGTTAATAAATAAAAGATAAAAGAGTTAATAATAGCTTTAAATTATATATTAAATTAATATAAAGAAACTATATATTATATAAGTTATTTTATCTTTTATTAACTTAATTTAAGATCTTATAATTAATTTTATTAAAAGTTATTTAAATTTTTAAATTAAGTAATAACTTATTAAAGATATTAAAAGCTTTTTTAAAGAATTATTTTATTTGTTTTTTAAACTTATAATATAACTTTAATTATTTATAAATTTATATTAAGAATTAAATTTATTAAGTAGTAATTAAAAGAGTTAAGAATAATATAAAATAATAAGATATAAAATAATATAAATAAGAACTTCGAAAATATATAAAACAAAGATTAATTTTATTATAATAATAATATTAATTAAAAAAGTAAAAAAGATAAAGAAAAAGATAAAGATAATAAAAAAGAAAGTAAATAAAGAAATAATATTAAAAATAAAATTAAAATTAAAAATAAAAATATAAAAGATTATTTTATTAATAAAAGTAAACGACCAGACGGCAAGCCCGCATCCGGAAACCGCGATCCGCCGCATCGAGCAGGGGGCGCGCACGAGCCAGACGCCGCTCTAGGTGGGTTGTGCAGGACCTCGGATCGCAATCGAAGTTGCAATACTGTAACAGTCGAGCGCAAACGCCGCCCGTGCCGTCATATTCTTTACCTGCGCCGCGGAGATCTCTGAAAGTTGGCGCCTTATTATCTGATTAAAGGTTGCGACCTTTCTCCTTTAGTAGAGGCTTACATACGGGAATTCGTTTACTGGCTTATATCTACAGCCTTATCATTACTCCCCTCTCTAGCCGGGCGAAAAAAAGTCTGTCGACAGCTTTTGGGCAGCCTAGTTGCATGCTCACTCAGCTGTGCTGCATCAAGGGGGAAAGTTCCGAAATCCAATAATAAGGCCTTGAGGGAGGAAAGCGTTCTAGATTTAGACAGACATCACGTCACCCTCAGACCACTGTTTAGCCAGACGTGCAGTCAGCAGACCAACTCATGGCCAATGTCTCGTGAAATGTCTTTCGTCGACGCTGCATAGCCTCCTCAGGCAGAGTGACGGCAAGGTCTTATCGTAAGTCACTCCGGTACTTGTCAGCAGCAGTGAACGTGAGATTACAACTCGTCGACGACCACCCGGTCCAGCTCCCCCCGGACACGCAGATCAGCAGCCCACTGCAAGAAGTCATCACCCTAGTACTACCCGGGCCAGGAATCGCGTGCTTCAGGCCTTGCAGTCCAAGCCGGCATCAATGCAGCGGGTGACCAACTGCCTCTTCAATTCTGCATACGAAGTACTCCGTATGACAATCGTCACCCCAGATCCAGACAGCATAGCCGGCACCATGAAAATCAAGCTCTTTCCTCCACCGACTAGCAGAATTGCAACCAGCGGCCTCTGCTTCGCTGTAGCCAATCGCACAGCCTCTTCCTACTATGGCGTCCAGAACTGGGCATAGTCATCCCACAGAACTCTCTATAGAGCTTTCGTAGAGCTTTCAGAATGAGTTAGTCCTTCTCAGCCTCTGCGTCTAGCTTCTCAAGATATAAGACCTTAGGCCGCTTCAAGGGTATCAGCTCCCTTACGTCCACTGCACCCTTTCTCTTTAGAGTTAGCTATAATGACAGCTACTTAATAAGCTCGAGGAACTTATACTACTAGTAACTGACTTGCCCAAAGATCTCCGTTAGTATATGATGTGTGACTAGTGAGTCACATAATGAATCACATAAGGTTTCTACTTAATTTGTAGTACTATAGCCTACTACTACTTGTCGTTCAGATGCTCTATATAAGCATTAATAGCTATAGTCTTAATACGACTTCATGAATCGATATATGTACTATAAAGCGCGATAAGACCGCTTACCTAAACATCGCTAATAAATGGTATAATAACGAGTATCGTACCTGAACTTATACTCTTAGCTAGTGATTAAAGTAATATAGTCTTCCTAACCCCTATTAATATCATAGCTATAATAGAGCTCTAGTACTTTATAATAGTTTATAATCCGGTCTCTTATAAACTACGGAACCACGATTCACTTCCTACTATAATATCTTCTCTAACTCGGTATAGATATTAATCCCTCGTAATTACTTCTACTAGGCTAACCGTGTGTCTTATATCTCATAGATCGTCCCTATTAGTATTATCCTCATCTTAACCCTTACTCTCCTCTAACTTACTCTTTTCTTCCTTAAATTAATCTTCTCGATAATATATCCGGGATATAGTAATAGTAATCTAGAGGTAACTACTAATATTTAACTTATCTATACTTATCTATCTCATAGTAGCTTCCTTTAAAATCTTCTAGGCTCGTTCTAACATCTATATATATGCCTTATACTAGGATACTAAACTCGTCTATTACTTGATCTTATTCCTAGTATTCTAGATAAAGTAAGATATATTACTAAGGCTTAGATAAGGGGTAAAGGTTAGGCTTTATAAGACTTTATAAAATACTATATAAAGCATTAAGTAATTTAGGTAGTATATTTATAACTCGAACTTAAAAACTTCTAAAGAAATAAAGAGGTAGAGAAGGGAAAGAGGATAACTATACTACTTAAATAAGTTTCTCAAGTTCTATCTCTATAAAATAGTAGTAACTTTATATCTCTATAAGAAGTCGTCGAATCTAGTAAACTCCTTATATTCCTTATTACTCTAGGGTTAGCTATCTTTATAGAACGTTATTCGGGAAGAGTAGATAACGTTCGCTTTATTAGTAGAGGGGCTAAAGGGCTAGACGAAAGTATAATTACTAGCAAATATAGAGTAAGAGACTAGAAGAGAAAGAAGTAGAGTAAAAATGAATTATTATAAGCTAAATAGGAATAGAGATCGTAAATGAGATAGACTATTTATGTGTTCGAACTTATATAAGGAATATAAGGTAAAACCGCGGTACTCATACTCTAAGAGTAGGAAATTACCCTATTTTCCCGAGCTATAGCGAGATTACTACGAGTTAGGAATAGGGGAGTAGCCGGATTAAGGGTTCGAGAGATCGAATAAGTTTTATTAGGCCCTTTCCGGTAGTAGTAATAGTACTCGTCCTCTTTATTAGGTGCTCTCATAGTCGACGAGAGTTATAGTAGAACGATAGCCCCGGAGTATTAATAGTATAAAGGCTAATAGTAGAGAAAGTTACGGATATATAGACGAAAATTAGAAGGAATTTAATAGGTTCTATACGAGTAGTATACGTAGTTAATACGTACACGAGCGTTTTCCTTAGGAATTTGATATATTCCGAGGTAGACTATCCTAGTAACTTTCCTCGTAAAGCTAGTATCGCTAATATTTATATTAATTTCGCCTATACTAAAGTCTATCCAAATAACACGGTTTTCTGAGACTAAGACTATAGTATTAAGTCGATTCTTTATATCACTATATAAAACGCCTCGCTTATAGAAAGCTTTAAGACCTTCTCGACTAGATCGAGTAATATCGCGGTTTGATATATTATTATCATAGATATACTAGGCTACTATAATCTCGTCGAGAAGTAGACCCTAAAGAATATAGTTTCCGGATTTATTTAAGAAATAATCCCTCTAAGTATTATTTTATATTAATTCGTTATACCCTCGATCTATAAGAAAATTAGTATATACTACAGGTTAGTATATTATCGACTTAAATAGCTTCCGAGGTATACTCCTAGGCCCGTTTACCTAGGGAGGTTTAGTAAACCTCATATATCTATAATACTTTAGTATTAGTATAAGTAAGGACTCATTCAGGGAAGAAAGTCGAGTATACACGTCGTGTTTACTCTCGAAGAAAATATTCGGTTTAGGTATACCACGTTCCGATATAGCTTCGTTCTTGTATTTATACTAGTTATAAAGAATGAGGTATATAACTTATTTTGAGTAATATGTAAATACTTACTACTTTGAGCGCGAAAGTCTTTCCTCTAGTAGTAATACGGTACACTACTACGTAGTCTCTAGATCTAATAACTTTAAGAATCTTGATTTCCGACTCCGAATACTCGAATTCGCGCGGTATATCTGAGTAGGTAGGGAAAGAGGGAGGTATTACTTTAGATCTAGTTAATTAATCTAGGAGTCGAATATTAATATCGCGAGGTTAAAGGATTCCGGTATTAGCGCGTTAGTGTTTAGCTCGTAGTATAGAGGTAATACTCTCGTCTCCTTCGTTTTAAATATGTTCTCTCTTTAGATATAATAATACCTATATATTATCTACTCTTATTATAGTTCTAGATACTGAATCCGAACCTATACTATAGTTACTTAATATTAATGAAGTCGAGTCGAAATCGGGAAGAGAGGTGCTCTAAAAGTTTATAGTAAAACCTTAGTCTCGCCTCTTAACCGCTTAACTATTTTTGATCTAGCTCTAATTCGACGTTACCTACGAGTAAAGTAATCCTCTTCGATTTATCCTTAAGCTTTATTAATAGATAGTATATTTCACTCCGAAATAACTCATTTTATAATTATAGTAGACTTGAGTATATTCGATTTCCTAACTCGTCCATATAAACCTCTTATCCGCTACCTTACTAACTATATTAATAAGGGCAATACGACTAGTAGATTACACGAGTAGGACTACACCGATATTCGTCGTATAGAATCTTGGGATCTATTCTCTTTAGAAATACTTAGGGTCCGATTTAGACTACTCTTTGACCTAAGAATCTCAAGGACCTCCCTACTAGAAGTAGTACCAGATAACTACCTCAATATTTATTTAGAGATTTAATTAGAAATCCTCCTTCATATGACTAGATTCACAAGAGTTAATATCGCCTTATAATCTATTAATATATACCTAAGTTAAACACTACGTTTACTCGATACTTTTGACCAAATATTAGAGCGTTAAGTCATCTCTCTAGGCCTCTAATATAGGGCTAGGAAACTAGACCTCACTTTCTACCTCTATACCAATCAAGGTTAACTTTACCTAATTACTATTAGCGATATTAAACTTTATATAAAATAGTCTTATAATCGTTAGAAGTCCTTATCTCTAGAAGACTAGATAGACTTCCGGTAAGTTTTAGCTCAAATTAATTATTATATACGTAAGCGGAAATACAGATACGCGATCGCTATCACTAAAGTCGAATGTATCACTATATATCACGTTCTAGGCTATAATAGCTAGCTAAAGCTGTCTAAACCTTTCCCGATCGAATGGACGGAGAATATAGGAAGAGACAGTAGCGACGTTATGACAGCTAATGTAGCCTTGTTAGGCTTGTCACTCTGGGCACAGTGGGCGACGGATGCTCACGAGGCGGATGAGGAGGAGGAGGAGGAGGAGGAGGAACCGTGCGTAGAATTAGACAACTACTACCCAGAACAACCTTCATCGTCACCAATGCCCTCTTCTCCCCCTGACTTTCGTCCAACATCGGACTATCTGTAAGCGTCTTGTTCCCGCCCTTTCCACCTACACTTTCCTAACATTTGCTACTAGGCCCTCTTCTCAATAGATTTCTGCCCACCGCCCTTCTGTTGTGAAGTAGGCTTCTTCGAGGGGAGGAAAATAAGGTCGAAACCAATGCCAGTCACTTCGCTGACTCGCTTCTGGAAGTCCTCGCAGTCAGGACAAGGTTTCGTAGTTACGTAGACATCCTTCCTGATTCGTAACACTGTTGGTTTCGACTTTTCCAGCGCCTTCAGCTTTAGACTTCTCTCTTCTAATTCTTCATCTTCATCTGAGTCGTCTGTGACTTCGTCCTGTAGCGTCGTATGCTTCCATAAAAAGTAAGCCATGACTTGTTTTTCTGCGTGGCAAGCGTAGTGGCTCCCTGGTCTCCCATTCTTGTCCATTTTCGGCCAGACTTTAAGACTGTGTCCCACTGCTTTGCTAAACACAAAGACTTTGGCCGTCCACTCTTCCCGGTCGAGACATCCATCAATGCCTCCAAACTCGCCTTGACTATATCCGCTTACCGCAAAGACATCTTCGAACGGAGCTCCGCGGATGAGATAAGCAAATGTCTTCTCCTGGCGTTTTTTATTTGCTATCGGTACTGTGAAGGTGTTTAAATACACCGATAATTCTGTAGCGCGCCCTTCTCCGGATTGAACAAAAGTAATGCTCTGCTTCTTTCTAAGGCTAGTTGAAGAAACTTTCTTCATCGCTTGTAGAGTCTTCAAGTGAGCATTGCAAAGATCTATAATCTTCGTGAAATGCTCTCTGTTCTTCTTCCGATCCAGACATCGCGCTCGAGTTTCATTCTCTATTCGAGATCGCATCCACTCCATTTCCTCCAACTCCTTCAAAGTTGATTTGGATATTTCAAGCACTGATATTCCTTCATTGTCTCTCGCCATTACAGACGCACCAACCCCCGTAAGGTGCGTCGCAATAGCACCGTGGCCATATGAAAGCGCCACCATCAATGGAGTCTTTCCTTCTTTGTTGATGTTTTCGAGTTCAGCATTGTGTTTGCAAAGGAGCTGAACTATCTCCAAATGGCCGCCCATACAAGCTAAGGAGAGCGCCGAGTTGCCGTTTGGATCTTTTCCTTTGACAAGCCTTCCAGGATTGTGAGAGCTTTGAAGGGTACTCTCGCAGAAGGTTAAATCATTGCAGACACATCCGTGGATAAACCAGTTTCCTTCTTCGTCTTCCAGGTCGATACCTAACAAGTACTCCTCTTCTTCTATCCTGGTCGCAGCCAGCTGAGAGCAAAAATGACTCATATCCTCCTCTTCAGCTCTCGGGTCCTCCAAGTCCCCACTGACGGTCCTCCATATGCATTTCTCACGATCGACTTCGACCCCGAAGCCGTTGACCACAGGGTCATCTTCGAATGGAAACAAAAGCCTGTACTCCTGCTTTGCGCTCTCACACTCCGATTGCCTAGAGTTCAGAATCCATTCTTCCGATGTCGTATAACCATGCTCGTGAACTTGCTGACAAGATGAAAATGGACACAGTGTGTACGCTATTTCGGAGGTCCAGGTAAGCACAAAGGCAGGAACAAGTTGCTCACGACGTGCCCTGAGAGAGTCTTTGGTATCTAGGGAGGAAGATCGGCCTCGTGCCTGCTGCGATGGTTGGAGACTAGCCTGGGAGGTGGACATTATGCGGTAGAGATATTGTAGAGAACTTTATTAAATTTAGAGTATGGGAAAGACAGACGATATTTTATTACCACGTGATGAATTATAAGCTTGCCCCGCTTTGGAAGCGGTGCCACGTGTGCAATTTTGCATGTGATAGTAGGCCCCCCTCTGTTTTCTTCCCTTTTCTAACCGTTCTGCTACGAATCCATCCTTCGAAGCAGTTCACCTCACCCTAGCGTAGCGCCTTAACCTTTGGCAGGTCTCCACCATGTCTGCTATCTTTTGCTGCTTGTCCATCAGCCCGTACCGCCCACGGCACGTCGGCAGCTCGACCACGAGGCTAAGTTCGATGCGTTTCTGCCATGGGCTAAGCTGGAAACAACCTCTCTAGCTTTGGGAGATAGCTCCTCACTTGTCAGCAGCGCACCATACGCGATTCAGCTCGTGAGGCAGATCAACTACGGGCCGCAGGAGTCGATCAGATACTTTGTTCCGGCAAGCAACGGCTTCGCTGAAGCTACCGAGAACGATCTCCTCAATTCGAACTTCCATAAAGTGAACTCGTAATTGATGAACAATCCCTATAAGTTAGAGATCCGTGCTAATTGTTAAACCCTCTAGCTACAAGAACTATAGGTGCGAAAGGCATAACAAATTCTTCGAAATCAACTTATATCAGAAGAACCCTACCAATACGCACCATTGGCGAGCTACTCTCGCACGACCGTCACGAGATATTGACCTCGCATATCGAGGGAAGGAGGATGGCATAAAGGAGAAGCCGTCAGATCAAGAGGAAAACCAGGAACCGCCCTCTTCTGAAATACAAGGCGTGGCGTCATTCCCGAAACCGCACAGCTCGCTATCTAAGACTGTCCAAGTAAGTCAATTGCAGCCTGGGAACCCTTCTGACCGGATCAGGAAGCGAATGAAGTCGCACGCCAGGCGATCCAATCTGCCAATCAGCCAGATATGGCGACTCTGAAGAGAGTCCTGCGATTCTTACTCCCCACAGTCGGGAGAAGCCTTGGATCAAGCCGTCTCCTATCTCTGCTATCTCTCGATTGGGCCAACGCGGAGCTAGGCCTTGGCCTCGAGTTCGAAGATATTTGGAAGGCTGAATTAACAAGCTCAAATATCATCATCTTTGTCTGTGATTGTGTTATTGGTGATTTACCCCCTCATGTTACAATCGATCTCGCGGAAGTTGAAGACTTAGTAATTCCCGCAATGCGATAGCTCAATAGACAGCAACAGCCTGGGAAAGTCAGGTTCCATGAAATTGTCTATAGAGTCCTTGAGTCTGGGCGTATGTTGTTGTACTGGGTAGCGACGTATGGAGACAGTATTACACGTGTATTTACGTCCGGCCCCAGTTATGAACTTCTCGAGCGATGTCAGCATGGGTACGACCACTTGGAACAAGACAGGAGCAATCGAAATGCCGAAGAGGGCCATGAAGTCCAAAGCGAACAGGTATTTAACACCAGATTTGTGGTATGAAAAGTAGCTTATTACAACAGGACAACGAGGAGATCGCGTCATGGGTGCGTCGAGATGTTTGTGACGACTACGACCTTGACTATGACGATTATAACAATAAGAATGGCTATGTGCCTATGAAAGACTTCACGGCCTGCGATCAGGAGTGTGGATACGTGGGGATTATGATTATTAACGCCCGTGATGGGTTTCTCTCTCTTTCAGCGCTACAGACACTCCTAACAAATAGCAAACAGAATACCGAAGATAAGCAATATGCCGGCCAGACCATCCTCATTCTGCAAACGCATCATGAGTCACTCCTCTCAACCTTCTCAGTCGAGTTTGGCATTCATAGCCTATTAATAATTTATAATCAATCTGATCCCCAGTCACCACCAGCATCGCGCGAGTTAATAGGGCCATCATCGCCCAGACTCCCATGAGAACCTCCCTCTTTTGAAGATCAAATCGCCAACGTGACGAAATCGTATCTCTCGATAACCATACAGCAGGCATTCCTTAACAATTTCCCTTGCCTCTGCCCGGCCATCAATGTCAACTTGGACAATATTTTCTCTCGACAAATATTGGCCAAAGCATTGCAGAAAAGGCTTGATCCATTTGACCCAGCAATCTATCTCCTGCTCGAGTGTAGAGGCACCATAATATGATGAAGCTTCGACGGGCTGCTCGGCAATAATACGTACCCCCTTCGATGTTGGGAGGATAGAAGACCACAATGCATCATCCGGCATTCTCCCTGGGTCGTAGGAAACACCCATAGGCTGTGCGGTAAGCAACAAGTATCGCATTCTTTGTCTGTTTGCCTCAGTGAAGTTCTTCTTGAGATAATATTCGCCTTCCCCATGGAGACGAAGCTTAAAGATATTATCCCCACAGAAAATATCCAAAGCTTCCTCGCTGATTTGCTTTTGATAGAAGGAAAATGCTATTCTTGTTGTTACGATTCCAATAATCGCCCTCCAAATCCAAGGTGTACCCCCCCCCCCCCGAATATACGGCGTTATCCTCCAAATCCACCGGGTCATCCTCAAAACTCAGGGTGTGCTCCAAGTCCAGGGTCTCATCCTCCAAGTCCACGGTGTCATCCTCAAAGTCCGGAGCGTCTTCCAAGTCTAGGGTATGATCCACTTCCTCGAAAGGCCATCCGATATAGAAGCGAGGGTCGCTCACTTCAATAGCGTACTTTCGTTGGACGCAGTAGTGATAGATTTTTAGACGTATTTCGAATGGAAGGCGAAGCAGACTAGCCGGCGGAACACGAACACGAGGTAGTTGTACATGTTATACTTGTCTTCACCTCGTAAATAAGTGTTGATACGCTGGTAATTACTTGGTCGACTCGGCTACTCGAAGGAAGACCTCAAGTATTCGAGGCACCTTGATCCCAAACCACTCGATGTGTTGGCCTAACCACTTGTGGACTACCTTCTCGTTCTCTTCTCCTGGCCACGCTCCCCACCCCTCCGTTTGAGAAAGGGTTATGCCATCCTTCGCCATCCATGAACTCAACATCTGGAGAGTAGAATCATCAGACTCAGCAAAGAAGGCCCTTGTAACCAGGGCCGCAATAACCCCTTCATAGCGGCAGTCCCAGTCCAGACCATAGCTATCATGATGAAGGCGGTCGGGGCTAGAATAGTCAAGAACACGCAGGCGGCAGTGGGGGCAGATCGATTCGCCGGACTGATGGCGTATCCCTTTTTCTATACTAGCCCAGCGACGCCGAAGACATTGCGCGCCTGCGTCCGGGCAGTCTTGTAGAGTGTGGGAATGAGGGATTTGTGGCCATAAGCTACAGAGAGCACATAGTCTTAAATGACGCTCCAATTGCGCGAGCACCCTCCTCACCCTTCCCCTATACAAAATCAGGCGCCTGCACCTATCAGCAACCTCCTCATCGTCCTCTGGGTCCCCTTGGCGCAATTGACCCTCGCGCTCCATCTGCAGCTTGATCAAGGTATTGTCGTCTTAGTCATCTAGTCCATGTACAATCACCGCTGCTCGTTGGTTACTTGGCCTTGACTGGTGCTAGTCTTGAGATACACCAGTGTTGATCTGGATCCGATGCTCATCTGTGGAGTCCTGGTCGGAATCTGCGTGTTCTTCTATAGGCTGTGTCATACACCCATCGAAATCAGGCTCTCCGTCGTCAGACGAAATAGAAATATGCCTTTGATGTAGTCTAGTACCTACATATTCGGATTGCTTCTATTTTGTTAGCAGCAATCTTCTTTTAGCCGGTCTCTCATCTTCAGTATCTGTCGAGTCTTCGTCCGGCCGGGATAATGGCCTTCGTTTACTAGAAGATGTCATCGATCCTACATAATTTCGTGGTTCTATATTATAGACACTAGGTAGTGATAATAACGGTTACGAATAGTGCTCAGGAGACTCAAGTCGCCGTATAACCCTGACTTGTCGTGACTGAGGCATAACCTTGCTTGGTTGGTGGAGGAACTCGTGCCAACGGGTTAAAGCCTATTCGTAAGCGCGTAGTAGAGCTAGCTATAATCGAGTAGGGAATACACCGTCGAGTCCATATGTAGTGCCTCGCTATAATAGACGATGACTACTCTACTAAGCAAAGACAATATTTAGATCTACGGTAAGGCTTTGTCGTCATATCGATTAAACGGCTTACGTACCTCCTAGACATACTTGTCTATGATTCTAATAGAGATCTATCGATAGGTTTAGAAGTTAATAGGCTAACCCCACAAGTGAGTAGTAGCGCTTCGAAGGACCGTTCTTAGCCGGCTAGCTTGCCACTGCCTGTCTACTACGTCGTCGGAGTGGAAGAGTAATAAGCCCTTAGGGTTAGCGCCAAATATCCTAGTGTGAGGTCCCCGCTCTCGCCGAATTATCTCTACGAATAGCTTAATATATACGAGGTACTTATATAATACTCGGCTAAGCTAGATTAATAAGAACCGAACTACAAAAAACTCTTGATTCGTGGCCCGCTTGGCCTTATAGTAACGGGTAAGATATATCAAGTGCCTATTATAGATATAGATCCCACGTTCTAACGAGGTACTATTTCGACACTCCAAACTAAAAAGTTTAGTCCCACGTGGTCCCTAGCTACCTATAGTATAGAAGACACCTATTAGTGCTTCAAGTAAAGCTTCTTTCTTCCTCAGGTATTAGTAAATAGTTTCCTAATCCTATCGCCTATGTTTTGAGAGTCCATTCTCCCGGTTAGTGCATACTCTCTCTAGTAGCCTAAGGTACGTATCGGAGAGGTTATTAGTAGGGTATTAGATAAAAGAGAATCCCCCTTCGAGATTAATAAGATCGTCCTTAACCCTTATTAGGTTAATCGATAGGTTCAAGTCGAATATTAGCTCTATATAGAGTTATTTGGCCTTGCTTATGAAATGCTCTACTAAGCTACGAAACTTGTCGAGTATTAGGTAGTAATCATCCCCCTACAATAATTCTTAGCCGTCGTCACTCTAGCGAAGGAGAAAGGAAGGAGGATTAGACCTTACTAACTTCTATCTATAAGCTAAAAGACTCTGAAACTCCCTAAGCGGGGTTAGATAGCTCTATGTCATATACCAGAGGCGAATCTTATTTAATTAATCCAGGTGCCCTAGTCGTAGTCGAGGCTAAAGATGTATATAAGGGTATACTCGGTAAGGCAAAGTATATTCAAGAAAGAGTAGCCTTTAAATATAAATGAGACCTGACAGAAATAGCGTGTATTAACGGGCGGGCTGAAATGTCTATAGATCTGTAGAGAAGCCGAGGATACCACTAAAGTAAATAAGTAGACTAGAATTCGGCTAACCGTCACTAAATTCTTCGGTTATAAAGGCGATGCTTAACTAGAAGAGTAATTCAAGTAGCTCATTAGTCGCATGATTAGCCACACAACATAGGAATTCGTCGGTTAGTCCACCACCACTATCGGCAGTATCACCCTCTCCCACTCTACCCAGACCTTCCTCCTCATCCTCCTCATCCTCCTCATCCTCCTCATCCTCCTCATCCTCCTCATCCTCCTCATCCTCCTCATCCTCCTCATCCTCCTCATCCTCCTCATCCTCCTCATCCTCCTCATCCTCCTCATCCTCATATTCCTCTCCCCCCTCTTCCTCCTCCTCCTCCTCTTCCTCTTCCTTATCCTCTTCCTCATCCTCTTCCTCCTCTTCTTCCTCTTCCTGATTCTCGCTATTAGTATCACGATCCCTCTCTTCACCTTCACTCTCTAATACAACATCGATTTCACTCTCATATCTACTCTTTTCTCTATCCCCGCCCTCTGCCCCTTCCTCCGCTTCGCGTTCTGTGCCATCTCTTTTGCTCGCCCTTCCGTCCTCTTAGGGCCAAGTCCCTATCACGAGATCGGTATCCTAGGCCTCATGATTCTAGATCCTCTCTAGGAGAGATAGCTATTTCTTGCTAAGGCTAGTTCTGAAAAGTCCTTTACGTACTGTGTATAGTAGACGAAAGAGTCGAAGGTAAAACGTAGTAAATTACTTGAAAGAGCGACGATACCTTTTCCGACTTGCTTCGTAACTAAGGAACTTGAATAGCTTAGGAAAACATAGGAGGACCTGTGTAGTACGAAGCTAGCAGAGAATTAGCCGACCGGTATAGCGTATAGTCTCCTCATAGCGATTAAGCACGAGATCGACGCTAGCTATTAAGATCCAAATCTTCCGCTCGTCGCTTCGAGGACTAATAAGCTCCGTGTTCATATGCCTACCGAGGTAATAGTCCGCTTTATAGTCGGCCGGCATGTCTGCGAGGCGCCGTAATACTTCCCGGCTCACTCCTTGGTACGTGATAGCCTATAGCGTTCGTTCTATCTATGGCCGTGTGCTCTCTAACGTCTGTAGGCTTGTATTATCGAGGCTTAACCTAGTCCGCCGTGTAGCGATGAGGGCCTTCTCTCGCTCTTACATAGCATGGAGGTGAGCGTGGGTAGATGTGTCTGAGACTAGCCGGATGGTATTCCCCTGATGAGCTACCCTCTAGTACTCACGTGATACGCCGTGGGTCTATGTCTATAGGAAGACCTCTTTATATAGGTGCTTCGTTGTTTTCTTTAAGGCTTGACGAGTATGGAGGTGCTCTTTGGAGATATATCTAGAGATTATGTCGTAGTTGATGGTGTAATACCTGTATTAGCGGTAGGTAAACCTATCATAGACCTCGAGCTCCGGGTAGGTAGGGGACAAATCTAGCCGGAGCGGGACCTCTGTGGGATCGCGGAACTAATACGGGTAGGTTTGTAGGTACCGGGTCAGGCCCTTCCGATCTTCGAGCGGGATTCGGTGCTTTTCCCAGAGATAAGAGGTGACTTGGGAGCCTGTTACTAAGAGAGTATCCCTTCGTCCGGCGAGACATGTCCACACGCTAAGCAAGGGGGCTAAGCGAGAAAGGCGACCAATAAAATCTGTTCGCTCAACCCCTGCTTAGCGTGTGGACATGTCTCGCCGGACGAAGGGATAGCGACAGCGGCGACAGATAAGAACGCGCTCCATAGGCTCAGGGTAGAGCTACCACGAGTCGAATATGTTACATGAAGCTATTTCTACGGGCGCCGATCCTTGGTAACTCGGTTCTTATGGGATGTAGGAGCTGGCGGCACTAATAGCGAGGTTTATCCTCTAAAGTCTTGGTTTTCTGACAGAAAACGAACGTGTCGTAACACGTCTCTCAGAGGGGCACGGACTAACTCGAACGCGAGACGCACGGGGGTCACGCAGGCTTGGCAAAAATACCTAAATTTCCGGTATCGATACGTATCGATGCCAGAATCGTAAGGTATCGATAGTATCGATGATAGTATCGATTCCCTGAACCTAATTTTCCCCTTTAATTACAATTAACTTTAGAACTACTTCTCTTATAAGAAAATTTTTGGTAGCGCAAATATTCTCCTTAATTTAGGCTTTCTATCTAGCTACTTATCTTATACTTTAGGCTAAAACTAATCTCAATGCGGCTATTTTAAGTAAAAATGAGCTTTTGAGATTTTCGTGAGGCTCGCTTATATATTTAGTGCCTTGATAAGAAATACGAATACGGGGCTTAATTCTCCGAATACGAGAGGTGTTTTAAATTTAAGATATTATTAAATTTTATTAATAATAGTAAATAAATTTTTTAATAGAAAGACTAGAAATAAAAGGGATTATATATGAATATTTTCTTATATAAATAAAATAATAAAATAAAGAGATAATTTTTAGGGGTAAGAATCGATAAGGTATCGATACGTATCGATACCCACGATACCTGAAAAATACCTAATACTATCGATACTAGTATCGATGCCTCAGGTATTTTTGCCAAGCCTGGGGTCACGGGGCACGGGCTACCGCTATCGGTTTTCCGACAGAAAACGGGCGAGAATCATTATAGTAGGGATCGAGATTATAGTAATATAGCTAGTATAGGAGGTAGATAGGAGTAGTTTCGCGGGGGGCGTCACGTAGTATAGATAGTTACTATTCTAGGATAACGCTGTGGATCACGTAGTATAGATAGTTACCCCTCTAGGCCAGGACGCCCTACGACCCGGTTTCGAGGGGGTTCTACCCCAGGAAACGACTAATTAATAATACGATCCGCGAGAGGGGCTTATTAGCTATAGATTCGATCACGGCCCGCCTAGGAATTAATATATAGAGGGTTACTATCGCGATTATAGTCGCTGTCGCGGGGCGTGCGCTCGCGAAGCCGCCTCGCTTAGCTAGCTACCACTTACCTACTAGATTATCTATTTACTTATATATTAACTTAGATTCTCTTCTCTCTTTCCTTTTTTCTATATTCCCTCTTTAATTTAATATATTTCTTATTTTTCTTCTTATTTCTTAATTTTTAAGTAATCTACCTTTCTTCTCTTTACTTTCTTTTAAGCTAAATATTATATAACCTTAGGGAGGTATATATATATATATCTTCTTATAAACCCTATTACTTACCTTATCTCTTACTTATAATAAATAGTACCTCTATATAATCCGCTAGGGGCTAGGTATTAAGAACTAGGGGCGAAACACGAGACTAAGCTAGGGATCTTAGTAATATACTATTAAAGGTTAAGGGACTCTTCTCTTCTTTATCCCTTAGCTTAGTATTTTTAATATATAAGATTCTTTAAACCTTATACTTTAACTATTATATTAATCCTACCCTTATATTACTCTTCTCTCTTTCTTATTTCTAATAACTAAAATAACTTCTCTTATATAACTATATTACTTACTTATTTTATTATTATATATAATTGTTGGTACAACCGGTTTCCCGAAGGTCATGTGATTTACGTTACATGATTTCCTACATATAGGACATAGGACATATAGGAAACGGGACATACTAGACACTAGCACTAATTAGGATTAGTGTATTTAGGGATCATATATTAGAACCTCGATACTATAATCCCTACTTATAGAATATAATAACTTTACTAACCTACGTAATTAGTATTCCACGCCTATATAATAGTGCTACGTGTTACTAGTGAATTAATACTAATTAGTTTATATATATAGATCAGGAAGGATTAAGCTACGCTTACTTAAGATTCGGTTCCTTAGGGGTAAAGCTATCGTTTAAGTCGAAGAGGGGAAATACTATTAACTACTTTACCTATAATTCGGTTCTATAGGGAGGAAAGACACTATTTCTTACTAATTAATAAATAGTTAGCTATTTGACTATTTTTTGACCTTCTTTTACGTCAAAATCCACTTTCTACGACTACCTAAACTCCTAGAAACTCCGATTTTTTAGAACCTCTTTTCCGGAAATTAAGATATTTTACCCCTAAATTTCTCAATTTCTAATAACTACCTCTAATAACTACCTCCTATAACTACCTTTATAAACTACCCGAACTACCCTCTTTACGAATTACCTCTTTACGAATTACTATACTTCGGACTAGGTATGAGCCTAGGGGACTACCGCTAGTATAGCGGACAATATCCTCTCTAGATTAATTAAATTAAATCCCGCTCCCTCCTCTATATCTAATAATAGCCGAGATAACTATAGAGAGCTAGTACGAAAATAGAGACCTGGAATTATCGTAGCTAAGGCTATAGATGAAGATCTCACTAAATTCGTGAATACTAAGCTATATCTCTATTACCTCTATAAGATAGTTAATAATAACCTATAGGAGCTATTTAGATATAACTTTAAGGACTTCACCTCCCGAGCTAACTTTAATAGACTCGATTTCGTAGAACTCTAACATCTATATAAAGTCCTTTAATATAGTAGAGTATGTATTTAATAGAATAAGGGTACTACTATAATCGCTTATACCTTATTAGCTATTATAAGAGAGAAGGAACTATATATATAGATATAGGAGGATATACTTAAGGCGGAAGTAGATCTCGTAAAGGGACTAATTCAATTAGCCTTTATTACTACTATAGAGAATAAGTGCCTATAACCTTAACCTACTATACCCCTTCTATTACCTCTTACGATTCTACTACCTCCTCCTTTAACTACTCCTCCTCCTCGTCTATCGCCCCTACTACTATAGTATCCTATACCTCTACTAGATTATATAGGTATAGTACCTATAAATACCCCTAGAGTAGTAAATATAGGTATACTACTATTCCTACTAGTAAACGTACCGGTATTTCTACTATTACCCCTACTACCTCTACTAGACCTAAATATTACCTAATTAGGTTTAGCTACTAGACTCGTTACAGAAGTAGCTAAGATCTATATAGAGGAATAGAAGTATAATGGTTCTAATAGTAGCTTTAACTATAAACTCGTTATCTTCTATAATATCTATTAATATATAGAACTCCCGCTTATAGTATATATAAGAGCCTTTCCTACTATACTAAAGGGACTAGCCTAAGACTACTTCTATAGTAACCTACTATCCTACTACTTATTTAATAACGCTTATATAAGTATCCGTAACTTCTTTAAGGGACCTAGATACTACTATATAAACTTAGATAAATGGAATACTATTAATCTAACTACTATAACTACTAAATACCCTGAAAAGAGCACGTTTAAGGCTATTTAGATACTAATTAACGAGCTTTATTAACTATAATATAGCCTTATACCCGCCTTACAAAGTACTGAATTCCTATATAATAAAGTCATTATTACTTACTAAGGTATTCGAGCCTATAGATATACTATATTAGACTCTCCTCTAGATCTCGCCTAGCTTATTAATAAGCTCTAGTCGTTAATTACTATATACGAGAGAGAATAGTAGACTAATTCTAGTACCTTCTTTACTAATTAGCGATATTACTTAAATAGCTAGAACTACTAGTTTAGTAATTATTGATCCTTAAGCCGAAACTATAGAAATCGAGACAGCTACTTAAATAGCTATAAGCCCCGCGACCGTAACCGTGATCGTAATCGTAACGACTATTTAGATACTACGAAGTCGTGCTTTATATATAAGAAGCTAGACTACTACTCCTAGAAGCACCTACCGGAGGAACGAGAGGCTAAAAAGGCCTAATTTAGAGCTAGAAACCTTAGTTAATTTAGTAGTAAGGTATGAACCTCCCAAACCTTCGATAAATGCTTTAATAGTGCCTACTTATAGTATATAGCTAAAGTCGAGGGAGAACTTGAGAGTAGTAAAGATAAATTAGGTAATACTTTTAAGGCTCTCCTAGTAGATATAGACGACGAAGATGAAGAGGATTAACTTACTAATTCCTACTTTACTTCTATCGAAAGCCTCTTTACTACTTTGGATATATAAGCCCCTAATATATAAACTCTTAAACTACTAATAATTACGATAAATAGCCTTATAGATAACCTCATAAAGCTCTCATTTATATACTAACTAATGGGCGAAAATCACGCCCTAGAGCTAGACTTAGAACCTAACGGAATACCTATAGAAGATATCTAAACCTTTATAGTAGGAGGTATATCTAGATACGATACTTAATACTTTTATAGAGTCGTAATTAATACTAGAGTAGCTAAGTTCTCAACTACTAGTCTCGATTAGTTCAAGGCTCTATAGTATACTAATAATAGCTTTATTCTCGACGAGAGTACTAAGGGTCAAGTTATAGTCTACTTTAGTATTAGATCTTCTTCTTCTATTAAATCTATAGTAGTAGAAACACTAATTAGGTAAGTATAATTCCATATTATACTTATAAAGACTCTATTTCTCCTTAGCTTAGCTAATATAGATAAGCTACGAGTTTACTTTAATAACCTCACTAATTACGTTATTACTCTCACTAGACATTACGTACCTATTATATGACGTTTCGGTTACTACTTTCTGCTTTAGAATACTATATTATAAAGCTTTATTTCTAAGTCCTTTACCTATAATCCCTGCTTTCTTATAGAGGTTAAATTACGACGATTATACTATTAATTCGGCTATCTATTAGTTAGTAAGCTCCGGAATATCCTAGAACGAGCTAGCTATAACGTCGATATAGAAGCCCTAGAGTACCTTATAAAGTACTATAAATACTATTAAAAGAATAGAGTATCCCCTAGATAATTTAGATTTAACTTAAGAGATAATGTGAGTTTTAATTTCTCGATTACTATTAATATCTTCTATATCTCTGGGAAGCCCATACTTCATATAGTCGACGAAGGTACTAAATACTATAGGGGCTATTAGCTCTAGAATATTAGCGCTATATATACCTAGGACGCCCTAAAGCTATATTAGATTAATACCTATTTAGGCCCTCTTAATTAGATTATTACAGACACCAGAAAGTAGTTTATAAGTAAGGAGTTCGCTTAACTTACGAATACTATAGGAACTAAGGTGAAAATTGTCCCTATAGAAGTATACTACTCTATAGGAATTATCGAGCACTACTATAGCTTAATTCAATACATTTACCTAATTATTATAGCTAAAGTCAAGGGAATTATAAAGGAAATAGTACTATAGATAGCCTTTAAGGCTCTAAACGATACTATAGGTATTAGTGGTATAGTTCCTACTCTCCTAGTTTATAGTATACTACCTTAATTAACTAAATACGACCTATTATTACCTTTAGTCTCCTAGTAATTAGCGGCCCTTAAGAAGGCGATAGTAGAGATTTAGAACCTATAAGCTAAGTATTAAGTTAAAGATACTCTAAATATACGAAATAGACCCTCTATAACTAATATCTATAAACTTATACTAAATTCGAATATTCTAGTATAGTACGAGGGGAATACTAGCTAGAAGGGTAATTAGGAGGGACTATATAAGCTTATAGCTATAGACAGAGAGTTATATATACTAGCTTTACTATATAGTAATACTACTTTCTAATTAACCTCTATAAAGCTATTCTACGAAGGAGATATAAAGATTAATAATGAACCTGAGCGTAATCCTAAGCTCTATAATCCTGAACTCTATAACGAAGGCGAAGGTAATACGGACATAATTCCTCCACTATCCTAGCTATTCTACCAACGTACGATAGAGGATAACCCATAAGTACCCTAATATAACAGTATTCCTATAAATGATGACGATAGCTTATATAATAATTCCTATTAAGCTAAAGTTGCCGGTCTCCTAGAAAAGGGCATATTTAAGGTTAGTTCTAGATCTTAGGTACTAGAAGGGGTATATATCTTTAATTCCCGCTTCATTAACGAGATTAAGAATAAGGACACGGAAAAGGAGTATAAGAAGTCGAGACTAGTTATCTAAGCCTATAATAATAGTGAGAAATATATAGTATTAATATAATTACTAATTATCTAATATATTAGCTAGAGCGTTATCCTCTATATTACTACTATAACTATAGATACCTTAGGACTATATTTACGGGATATATTACAAGCCTATATCTAATTATTAACTCTACTAAATCACGATTTCTATATTAACCCACCTCCTAAGCTTACGAGGGAGCTAGATCTAGAGGACGGTTCGGTATTAAAGGTCGTAAAACTACTCTATAGAGTACTAGAAGCCAGAAACTACTAGTTTAAGACTTACTACTCTCGCTATACAAATAAGCTAGCTATGAAGTAATTAATATATAATCCCTGCCTCCTCTATAGTAATCGTCCCTTCGGAATCGTCGGCCTTTAGACTAATGATACTCTATTCCTTAGAGATAACGACTTCACTAAGGTAGAGTATCTAAAGCTCCTAGAGGCTAAATTCCTAGCTAAGGAGCGCGAATATCTTACGACTAACTATGACCTCAAGTTTAATAGAGGTATTATTCACACTAATTCTACTAGTATTACCCTTATATAGGAATACTAGTATAGTAACCTCTACCCGGTAATAGCTAAGAATATGACTATAATAAGTAGTAGAGGTATTATATATTAAAACCTTATAATTAAGGAATAATATATTACCTAGTAAGCTCGAGGAGCGTATATTATATTAACTTATTAACTAGAGGCTTTGTATAACTACTTAGTAACTACTTAAGCTATTGAACCTACGGAAACTAATATTAAAGCCCTTAATAAGCGTATTTAATAGTAAATCGAAAATACTACTAGAGGACTACGTTTTATTAAGCTAGATAAGAAGTCCCTATACCTAATCGTCTTTACGGACGCCTCCTTTATAGGTAATCGAGACTTCTCCTCTTAGATTAGATATATTCTAGTCCTAGCAGATAGCTCTAGATATACTAATATTATCTACTAGTTATCTACGAAGTGTAAGAGAGTTACTAGAAGTGTTCTAGCTTCTGAATTATATAGTATAGCTCACGGTTTTAATATAGGTAGCTTAGTTAAGACTATAATTAATAGAATACTCGAAATAGAAGTCCCGCTAGTCGTCTATATAGATTCGAAGTCCCTCTACGAATACCTAGTTAAGCTAGGAATTATATGAGAAAAGCGACTTATAATCGACGTAATATACCTCTACTAGGCTTATAAATAACGAGAGATTACGGAAGTTAAGTGGATTAAGGGAGAATTAAATCCTACTAACTTAATAATGAAATTAAAGCCCTTAAATACCCTTAAGCGTCTAATTAATACGAATACTATATAGTTAAATATTAAGGAATAGGTTAAATATGAATAGGGACATATGAAATAGAAGGAATAGATATATAGAATAGGAGGAACGGGTATATAGAGGGATATAGGTGTATGGGAGGGTATACTAAGTACTTAGGGATAATCTAGTACTGGGCCGGATTAGGAAATCTGTATACGAATAGGGGACACTGTTTTTCGTGTGTTTTTAGTACTTTTGTGTCGGTTTTTCGTGTTTTTCAGGTAGTTACTAGTGTTGGTATAACCGGTTTCCCGAAGGTCATGTGATTTACGTCACATGATTTCCTATATATAGGATATGGGACATATAGGAAACGGGACATACTAGACACTAGTACTAATTAGGATTAGCGTATTTAGGGATCGTATATTAGAACCTCGATACTATAATCCCTACTTATAGAATATAATAACTTCACTAACCTACGTAATTAGTATTCCACGCCTATGTGACGGTGCTACGCATTACTAGTGAACCGACAATAATAATATATAGCTCCTAAAAGATAAGAGGGAACCCCTAGAAGTAGCTAATAGTAGATATAAGTATAGGATATAGAGAGGAAGAAAGAGAGGGATATTTTTATCTAATATCTAAATATCGCTTCTCTTAGAGGAATAAGTAGATATATGAGAATAAGCTTTTCTAGAGTAACTCTTATAAAGTTGTAACTATTAGTTTTTATAGTAATATATAATTAAGTATTCCTAATAAATTAAATACTAATAGTTAAAAAAGGCTAAAAAATATAGATTCCCCTTAAAACTTCACGATATACCCTAGTACCTAAGAGAGAGCTAATACTAAAGCTATATACTTAGATATATAATATAAGGAGGTCTAGTATAAGTATAGATATAAAGGTAAGAATCCCCTATAATAGATATAATACTATTCGAAGAGAATCCTTAGTATTAATATTAGATATAGCCTAGGTTATTATAAATATCGTAGCCTTTAGGGATACTTAGGAGGATACTCTAGGTAAACTATAGTAGAATGAATTTAGTTAGTAATAGGATGAATTAGGTAATATAATTAAGGCTAGATATATTAAGGTTAAGGAGAAGAAGAGAAATAGTTAATAGGGATATCCTAGAGACTTGTAAATACTTTTTTTGCTTGGATTTTATCTGTGATTCTAGTCTAAGTACTTAATTATTCCTCACCTTTTAGATATTGAGTAGTCGTTATTACTACTAGAGTATAGACTTAGACGACTATAGGCTAGTAATAACGCACTTATATTAGATAATAGTAGGCTATAGGTGAACTTTAGGAAGTATTAATAGAAGCGGCGAGCTTATATGAGATGATTCTTATTACCTAGAGGGGAAAGTAGAGTCTTATCGGTAATATAAATGCAATGACCTTCAATATTATAGTTAGTTGTCGGCGATATAGATAATAAATATGAACCCCTAACCCTAAGTGAGGGAAGCGTCGCTGTGCTTATAATATTGCATCCGGCGGACTCACCTAATAAACGGTAAGTAATCATGACAGAGTAGCTATATATCCCAGCGGGCAGCCTCTCGTTCATAGAGATACCGGCGGGCATAATGAATGACGGAGTACATTTGCTAGAGTAGTAGTAAAGGAAATCAAGGAAGAAGTTGGTCTTACGCTATATGAGTACGATCTCATTAATATGACGAAGTTAGCGGTATAAGGCTATAAAGTAGCGTATAATCTACAGAGTACTATATATCCTAGTCCCGGCGGCTGCGACGAGTATAACGCTATTTTTTTGTGAGAAAAAGAAATAAATCGGCTATAGACTTAGAGTCTAAAGGGCAAGTTGAAAGGCGAGAGGACATAGTAAGAGAAGATTACTTTAAGGCTACTTAACTATAAGCTACTATTAGAAGTTAGGGGTAGAGATACTAAGACACTTACTATATAGTTACTATACGAGTAATTAAAGAAAATACGAGATATTCCTTAATATAGCTAAGAATAAGAGAGTTCGAGTTCGAAATTTAACTACTTTCCTAATTTAGTTTAATATAAAACTTACTCTTATATATAAGTATAATTAAGATACGAGAGTTCTTTAAGTATTAAAAGAAGAGTAAAATTTCAAAACTATTCTTTTAAGAATATAAATAAAAAGAGAGCCTTATCTTTATTATTATATATTATATAATACCTTTCTAACCTCTATAACTTTCTAAAATTAAGAAAGGAGCAATATTATATATAAGTAGAGATTAGTATATATATAATTAATTATTATTTAATTATAGTTATTATCTTATATGAGGGCTTTTGCTATGAACTCTGAGTAATCCCCTTTCCATATATGAAGCTTCTAAAACTCCTTTCTCGGACCTCTTAGTCTTCTTTTCCATGTCTCCTTAAGATAAGTCGGATCCAAACTCCCCACATACCAAGTACAAGTCTAGTGAGGGGGATTGCAAACGCCTAGTACGCCCAGAAGTGCAGACCGATAATTTCTCTGCTAGAGTTGGCCTGCTAGTTAAAAAGTGGCATAGCGAAGAATGACTGGAAAATAATTAGCAAAACTCAACGCGAATTTCAAGAGTACTTATCGAGGTGGTAGTACGAACTGCTACGAAAGTCCCGGGGAGAAACGCAATAGTGAGGATTGCAACAGTTTTCATAGCTATGCTATCACGACTACTTGCAAGTGCGATAACTTCCGAATCGCGAGCAACTTCGATATTCAATTTGTTATCCCTCTGTGCCAAGATATTATAGGTCTAAATACTTAAAACGTTAGCCTCACAATATAAAATCTAGATATCCTTTCCCATAGGAGCATACAAAGGCCAATTGGATCTGGCTTCGCCGCTGAAGATTTTGAAGTCTCAAGAACAAATACTTTCGTGAACTAATAAGGAAGTCGACATGTCTACTTAATTGATTACTTGATTCTCCGAGTTTTGGCGACATTGACTGCAAGTTTGAGACCATGTTAAGCGCTTGATCTAAGTGCAACAGCACTACTTCCGATTCCTGTTCGACCAGGGAGAGAAAAATACTACACGCATTTAATCGCTGCATAATGCCGGGGAGATCTAGACTAAAGGGATCTAGGGACTTTGTTGTGCGGTCGGGTTCTTGGCCTGCCTCAGATTCGACGTTGTTAATTTCTATCGTCCACCTTTCGTTGTCTACAAGAGTCAAGTTCGTCTCCAGGTCCATAATCAGAACTGGGACGAGTAATGGATGCAGATCCTGGGGTGCAGATTTGGCGAGAAAACGCTCGAGGCGAGGAATGGAGGACCGATTAGATTCTTCAGTGCACTGCAAGAAGGCGTATGTAATGTTCTTCTCGGAGTCCCAGAAAGCGGCTAGAGCCCAGAACGGACAATGGTGGAACAGGGTACTAAAGACATATGCTGCGAGTGTTAATCGGGGACTTGGCACTATACGCAAATTGTGTGCCGTTTTTATCAGTCTCTGACTTACAAAAATGCTCTGCCTCTGCGTCGATCTTCTCGGTAGGAGACTGTGCAAAAAAACACTGGCACCTGGCCATCGCCTACGCGAATCTTTTCGGCAACTTGAATGGCTGCACTATTTTCACGAAATCTGATCGCGACCAAAAAATTGTCCTGTGGTTATAATCCGGCTGCGGGTCGATGCACGAGTGATTGATGAAGAAGTGAGTGACTGGGGCTCTGGATTACACTAAAGGCATGTGCTCGCGTACATTAATCGAAGACCACCAACTGGCCGGCGATTAATATTGATTTCCGGAACCTTCGTTCTTAATCAGCTTTCCGTCATCTTGGAATACTTGGTATTTCGAACAAACTTACTCTTGAGAGATACTCATCTAGATTCTCGTCGTCAAGTTCACCTTCCTGAATATCTAGCTTGGCAGTACCCTGTTCCCGGTTAGCTTGGGTAGCGGTTACTCAAGATGGCTCCCACCTCATATTGCCAAATGTCGAAGAAGTTGTTTCTCTGAGGCATGTAGTCAATCAAGTCTAAACACTCTTCGCAGTCCCAGGAATCCATTGTGCAGCCAGAGATGCGGGTCTGTTCTTCGAATATCAAGCGATGTCAAGATTTATAACGGCCACGAATCTCTGGAGTTAAGGTGACGGTAGCGTGAAGTTTCTAGTTCATTTAGATTTTATAAGGCTGGAGTAATGCCAGGCCACAATGACTCTTTCGCGGCATTATCCGAAGCCAAGAGGTACGAAATGCAATTGGATCCTCTATTTATTTCAGAGGTAGAGAAGAGCTTCATCTATTCGCAGACAATATGCGAAGTGTGGTAACTAATGATTATCTTCGGACTTTGGTTTGCTTGTGTAACGCACAATAAATAGGCAGGAAGCTACTGAGATAGGTCAAGCTGCCTTTGCATACCCCAGATCCCCATGTTTCCTCCATAAATGCTCTTTTACCTTATCAGCTCGACAATATCCCGCTCCTTGGCTCCTTGGACATTCAGCAATCGGGCAAACAAAACGGCCATATGCTGAGCTATGGATGGATCTCTCGTGACGGCCTCGGTCATAGTCACGCTTGAAAGATTGGCTGCAATGGCCGCATTGAAAGCGAGTAAGAGGTTGGACCTGGGTGGGGGCGTTTATGTTCGAGGTGGCGGACACTGTTTGGGGGATTGAAGGGGCGCGAGAAAGCCGACAGTATGATTGCGTGGAGTCGGGTGATTTTGAATGTGAAGAAAAGTTCTCGAGACTGTCCAATATTGCATCAAGGTCCAAGTCGAATGTAACATGACTAGAGGTGTCACTCTCGGCCCAGGCACCTTCTGGCACAGAGTTTCTGAAGCTCCACTCCGAATCATCACTTATATTGAGCGATGTTCGTGTATCCTCGGGCTCCAAGTATCTAGTAATAGAAGATGCGGAGGGCGGTGATGGCCAATGCATCGAAAGAGCACTGTCAATATCGAAATCTTTTGTTGATAGAACAATGCTTGACGGTGTTGATTCGATCGCTGCAGGCAGACTCAAGTGGCATGGTGACGAATCGAGGAAAATATCAGAAGACAACGTCCGAAACCCAAATGGAGATGGTGACTGAGCAAGCCAAGTACCGATGATGTACCCATCGATGCCGTGGACCAATCCATCACTTAGGTTGAGATGACCGAGGATGTTTCCAGATGTGGTGGCGATAGGGACAGGGACTCTATTGAGGTCGGGAGACAATGCACTTGTTGGAGGGGCGGTGCCCCCAATTCCAGCATGTCCATCTGAGAAGAAGGATGGTGCGGAACACGTGGTCGAGTAGCATGAACTAACATAGATCAATTAGTATCGAGCAGGACAGAACATTAGAAATTCCACGATTTGCTGCAGAAATCGAGATACTCACAAGCGAGACGAATTGTTCTCCATTATTGATCCAGTTGAGTCGGCCTAATAATTAGGCCGACTCTCGCCTACTTATAAGCCAGCACCCCCTGCTACAGTGATTAGCCTAAAGGAGTCTCTTGCCCAATTGATAGGCTTTCTCGGCCGGGGTCCTTGCTCTGTTGAAGCAAAGTCGTAATCGGCTGTCTCTTGCCCAACTCTTCTCCCCAAATCCGGCTCGTCAGGGAAGAGCGCGACCACCTGAGATGGTGGTGGTCGTGGTTGTGGTGGACAGCACAGCGGAGGTGCCTTTCTTTCAGGGATCGAGACGCCCTTGTTTCACTCGCTTGAACGCCCTCGACGCCCTTCTCCAAACGCTCCGTGCTCTGATAGGCCCCAGGCGTTGTCGCACAAGCTAGGATTTTGGGACGTACAGTAACTATGGTCGACCACAGCTTGGAACAGTGCTCCCAATGGGTGGGTAGGGCCGGTTTTCGAGCTAGCCCTAGACCACCTAATAAGAGTCAGGGCGTTATATTATCTAGAACTATCCTGGACTTTACCGAGTGGGTGGTCAAGGGCGCGCTATACGCCCCACCCATTGGGAGCACTGGCCTGGAAGGCACTCGAAGGATTTGCCCACAATTAAATCACTTTCATACTAATTAGCCGAAATCTGTTTGATGTTTCCCAAATTGCAAGAAGATATACAAGTCTAAGCCCCTAAACTATTTGATTCGATAGCACTTCTCTCTTGGCACCCTTTCCTCTCTGCTATAACGGTCGTCCCCTGCGCCACTTCGTTGCTGCAAAACTATCTCTATTGAAATTACGGGCCTGAGGCACCTAATAGGGCAGAACGCCCTGAGGCTGAGCGCCCTGGGCTAGAGAGCCCTGGGCTGAATCCTATGGGGCTGTGCATTAATTAGGCTAAAAGCTATGGGCTTATTAATTTATTAGTTACTAGTAAGAGGTTATATTCAGAGAGAGCTAAGCGATTTATACGTGTGAGAGATCTTATAAATCGCCTACTAACTAAATACTAAGCTTATAACTAAAGAAGTTATTTATTAATAATAGAACCTTCTTTCTTTTATTATATATCTTATTATTTAACTATTATACATATTTCTTATAGATTATATACGTTATTTACTTTGATTTATTATACTAGTACTTGATTTATAACAATTAATTCCTTCTCTCTTTCCTTATTATTTATTATTAAATTCGAGTATCTTTTTAGTTTACTCACCTACTATTCTTACACTTAGATATAAAATACTATTTATGTAAGCTACTAGGGGCTGAGTGCGTATAGCTGCCTATTGAGATGTCTAGTAGCTAGGAAAGCACTACTTAACTAGGGAGAGTACTAGCACTTCGCCCTAGGAGCTGCCCTTAGCAAACACACAACTCACTTAGTGACTAACGTGAGATGGCTATACGACGTCGAATAGGGATAAATGGTACGAGGAAATAAAAGGGAGGTTCTTCACATGGTACTAGTACAAAAGATTGGGGTGAACATTTATATCGTAGTTTTTCAATTATATTAAGCATAAGATAAAGCCGAACTTCTGGTACTCGTCCAATATTCCTTACTGTTCAAAATTTGAGTCTTTTCGAGCTCGGCAATCCTCCGATCATGACTTTTTTCTGAGAGTCCCCACTTTTGTAGAAGTCAGAATCTGGCTCTTGGCCGGAAACCTCTTCAATTCTCCTCTTGATACCACGCGGCTCCTCTAAAGTCCCATCCGAATCCGAATCTTCTTCCGAGGTGTCATCCACAGAGTGACTTGACATCTCTTGCATAATTGTGATCTTAAATGCTCGACAGGTGGCATCAGCCTCGTTTATCTTGACCATTTCGACTGATGAAGTCTGCGCAAGATCAATGGCGTCCTCACTCCTTAGAACCATTTCGAGGAACGTCAAGACGTGAACACAGAGAGATACGAGTGATTTCTCGTAATTGGGCTCCAAGTCATGCCTAGCCAATTCTGGTACATATTCTCCATGACTATGTATCTTGCGACAAGAGTAGCAAGGTCAGCCAGTGCGCTAAGAATTGTCCCTTCCTTCTCAATCTCCTCAACAGAAGCGTTTTCCACTCGACTCTATTGACGGTGTCAGCTCCTCCCAATGAGCAAAGGTCTTTTACATACTCTAATTGCTGTACATATACACACCCATGCAAGGGCGCCCATCTTGAACCCGACCGTACTCCGGACAACTTCCAAGATCTCGACGATTCTGTCAAAAGAAGTGTGACTGGACTGGACGCTAACTCCTCGGAAGACTTGGATAGAGAGGTCACATCCTGTAGCATTTTCTGCAACCTTGTTGCCGCTGTCAGCGCAGCGTCCTGGTCGGACGGAGGTTGTGCTGATGAGGCATCTCTCATTGTGGAGTTCCATACCATCTGGAGAGAAATCCACTGGCTTGAATTCGAAGATTGCATTTCCGCAAACGCTACCCACCAGAGTTGATGAAGATGCTTGCTGTTCGGGGATTTCATGCTCTGCTGAGAAGACACTGGGCTCCCTGATTCCCTCATGAGAGACGTCTTCCTTCCTCGGGGCGAGATTGGTGGGTGGGTCTTGGGCTCCTGTTTCATGATTTGAAGGATGCAGTCGTCAAGATGCTCGTAGAAGTCTTGCGCATTTGAGAATACACCCGAGCAAGCTGAGCATTTGCTATCTATGGCATATCCTGAAGGCTTTTTAGTGCTCTTGCTGTTTCCGGAGGTCTTCTGTCTATTTGGCGATGTCTGTTCCGCGGCGTGGACAGAGGTTAGATGTCTCTTAAAGTCATCTACCCTATTAAAGGACTTTTCCGTAGCAGATCCGGAACCCGGGCAGAAGCCGCATACCATAGTGCCCTTAAAATGAGTGAGAGTATGCCTATTTTTATCGTACTTTCCTACAAAATCCTTAATATGAAAGTCGCAAGTTTGTATTGAGCATTTCTCAGGACGCTCGTTTTGGTGCGTAAGCATATGCGCCTTCAAGTCCTTGAACAATTTTCCGCACTCGGGCCATGTGCATCGTCCGTTCTCTTTCACTTCCTCGCTGCTGAAGTTGCCATCTTGGCAGCCAGAATATTGATGAGAGGCAAGAGATGGTCGGCGGGGTGGTGGATATGGATACGACGACCCGTAGGAGCTAGGGTAACGGGATTGACTACCCTGCTTGACGGGTGGCGGGGTCCTTGATTTGTGCGGTAAGGAAGGAGAACCGGGATATTGAGGTGGCGGGTATGACGATAAGTCATTGGACTGTGTCGCAGAAGATGGGCGACCAGCGTAAGTCGGGTGAAGAATCAATGGGTCTGGAGCAGGATCTGTTAGCAGGTTGTTCTCATGACTAGAGCGAAAAAGCACGACGCTGGATCGACAGACGAAACCGACAAGATGATTTAAGAGGCAGTACAAAGTTGACACTCGATTGAGAAAAGAAAGGGGAATATGTTGTGTAGTACTGACTGGGGTCACTGCCGAAGCCATTGACCTCGTGGCGGAGTGGAACTCTCTATCGTGTTAGGAGATGTGACAAAAATAGACGAAGAAGAAAGTGACTCGGGATTGGATGAGATTGAGCCATGCTGACAAGACGCAAATCTAGAGATGGTTTTACGCTCACCAACAAAGCCATCTACGTCGCTTTTAACAGGATTAAAATCTAATGTGAAGTTGTTCATACTTATTGGTTGGACGTTGTACTCGGCATGGCCATAATCGTTGTAATTAACAATGCTAGGAGTCAATCCAAGACCAAACTCGGGTCCCAGGGCGGTATATTCATAGATAGGGGGTAGTAAGTTCATGGTTGAGGAACTAGCAGAAGGTCCTGAGGCGGTCGAATAATTCGAAGCTGCTGTTCGAAGGTAGGGTGACTCGTAATGTGGAGCTTCGGCGTATATGGTGGAGGGGGTCAACCCAGTGCTTGCAGGGTACCCTTCTTGCATTCTTGAGTATGAGTATGAGGCGTCCATGTTGTAGCTTTGGGCGCCACTGAAATGGAAGGGTTGAGAAAAACCGGGATGCAGAGGTGGTGGATACGCCGATAAGTCGTTGGACTGTGTGGCGGAGGATGAGGGGCGACCAGCATAAGGTGGGTGAGGAATCAATGCGTCTGGAGAATGGTCTGGTTGCCGGTTGTGATCCACCGATACCTGGGATTCCGCGCCTATTGATGCCAACTGAACTTGACTTGCGGATCTTCCGTGATATGATCTTGACCGTGGAGAGAAGTTTACAGCTTGAAAATTGTTTGTGGCAGTACCGGAAGCTGAGGCCGTCATAGAATTTTCTCCACTTCCACTCGTCCTAGCAGTCGCGGAATCGATTGAGTAATTGTCACAGTCCGTGAGATCAAAATTAGCTTTGTAGTCATCATCTTGTCCTCCGGATAAGGCCAAGCTTTGCGGTTTGGTAGTCCTTGATAGTGGTTGCCGAAATGAGGAAATTTCCCCGGATGAAGCACAAGTCATAGGAGCACAAGCCATAGGCTGTAGTGAGACCTGGGGGAACTGGGGAACTTCTCCCTTTATAGGTTTCGGTAACGACAATGCCCAGGTTCTTGCCTCCTCAGGCGACATCGAGAAGTGCTTGATGGCTAAGTCGACCATTTCTGCCATCCAACCTCGGGATTCCGGCGCTCCAAAGTGATCTGTATCATTGATTACCCGAGAATAAAAAGATATCTTAGAGATATCTTGATTATTGTCCGTCTGGTATGAAAGAGCACTGTGAAAAGACTGGGTAGATTCTAGTGCACCAGGGTTACATAATATGTGATTGATCCCCGGATTCCCTGACAAGCTAAAAGTAGAACTGAAGGGGGTAGAGTCGAGTTTGGCAGCTTCCGGAGACACCGAAGTGACCGAACTACGCTCGGTGGAGGAGATACTTCGTGACGAGAAGCCGTTTTGGGAGCCTTGGGATTGGAGGGTGTCATGGATGTTGACCGTCTTCGCAGATTCACAAGATCTCGCACTACTCTGCGCCCTAGAATCTGTACGGGCTGCTGAATATCCAAGTTCTTGGCTCATGGAGACCTCGGCCAATTTTCTCCTTGTCTCCTCGATATCCTCCACCGTCTCTTTCGACATCTCTTTATCCACATCTCCTTTCAGCAAGCTCGACTTCGCAACTCCCAAGGCATCCATCATGTAGTCTGCTTTCAAGGACCTCAAGTGACCTAATGTCCCCATCAGGCTCAGTTTCAGGTCTCTCAGCCTGTTCAAAAGCTTCTTCAATTCCCTCTCCCTGTAAAGCCATTTTAATTTGACCCAGACACCACCCTTTCGCAGCTTCTTCAAAATGCGATCAATCTTTACGCATATTGTAGCACAACGGCCAATAATCTTCGCTGTAAGCCTATTTACTTGGTCGGAGTATTGACTGTTTCCTGCATTAACAAGTGTTGCGTGGAGAAGAAGCTCTTCCGAGAAGATCTCGAGGTCATGAGCTAAGTCTGTGATGTCTGAGGACGCATTGGACAGGGTATCTCCAACTTCGTAAAGTTGCTTTGAGATGGAATACACCACTCCAGCCAGTTGCGCAACAGAGGCAATGGAACCGATGACCTCGAGGCCTGACATGTCGGACGTCTCACATCAGGATATCGTTGAGTGGGGCTGGGGTAACGAAAGGAGACAATCAAGCTGGAGATGATCGGTTGCCTGCAATGACATCCTGCCAATTTTCAATATGGCGTTGAAAGTCAGGAGATAGTTGAGGCCTTCGTGATGACTTTCCTCGAGGTTGAGAAGCGCTGAAGCTGGACGAGGCTGAGCGAAGCCCATTGCGAAGCCCATCTTGGCGCAGACCATTACGTTCCCCAGGGCCCACCTTTTCCTTGGCAAAATCTTGGCACAAAAGTCACGTTTTTTCGGGCGGATTTTACGCTAACCACGTGTATCCGGAGCGGCAAGAAAAGGGCGCTTTGCTCAGATCATCGTGCTCAGAGGCACTTACTGCGTTTTTCAGGGGCGATAATCTTATTTGCGCCTGCCCTTCTTCTTCTAACCCTTCTTCTAACCCTTCCGATTTTTTTGCCCCGCTTCAGATGTACCCATTTACCTCATACGTCTCGCGCCCCCAAAAACACAATTAACAACCGTCTCTGGTAAATAAAGGAGAAAATCTAGACGACTGGGAAGACTTGAGAACGTGCACAACTCGAGACAGGGACCGCCCAGCATCATAGGATCAGGTAATCAACATGGCAGAATCATGTAGGGAGTTGATTGAAAACGTCTTGGACCTCGCTATCCCAACTGGACTGAAGCTTTCACCAGACGGAAAATCAGTCGTCTATTCAACAAGGCTCAAATGGCATCACAGAAAAGGCGAACATCTCTGTCCATCCTTGTGGATCGCAGAGACAGGGTTGCAGAAGTCGGCGCGCAAGCTTACCAACGGATCTTACAACGATCGAATGCCCCAGTGGTCGCCTGATGGTAGATCCATTGCCTTTCTCTCCGACCGGGGCAAACAGGGCAAGGCGTGTGCCATATACCTTCTGGAGTTGGATGCGAATGAACCGAAGGCCGTCACCCCGGCCGAGAATGAGAGGCATATCCCGAAATTTGAGTTCAGCCCTGATGGGAAACATATTGTATTCGTATCCTATCCAGAGAAGTCATCGGAGTTCAGGGCCAGGGAGGAAGCTAAGGACGATGCTTTTGTTTGGGGCCAGTACTGGGAGTATGCCAACTTATACCTTCTTAGCACCGAGAAACGAATAATCGAGCCCCTTTTCAAGAAGAATGTTCACGTTACCGATTTTGCCTGGAACGACGATGGTACCGAAATTGCCATCGTGACACACCGCACTCCACATATCGAGAGCAAATATCTACACGGTACAACCATTTCAACCCTGCAAACTGCAAGCAGGGAGGTTCGAAAGGTTTGCCATGTCCCCAGAGGGGTGTCCAGCCTCACTTGGTCCGGTTCGGCTTTGTATTTCTTAATGAACAACACACCAGAACAAGACACATCGGGGCTAGCTGTGTATTCAGTCCATCTTTTCGCCGAGGAATACATATACGAAAAAGTAGCTCAGGGCAAGGAGAACTGTGCGTCGGGTCTTGCCAAAGCTAATAGAGATATTCTTGTGTATGTTGAACAGGGCCTGGAGGATCAACTGCGGCTTCTCGACGGTAAGATCCTATTCCGCCAGGAGAAGCGAATTATCGAGTTTGACGCCGTCTTCAACGGAGATAGGAATGGAATGATGCTGGCAATTGCACAAGGCGATCTCAATAATCCCACCGAGGTGTTTTCTATCACAGCCTCTGACGAAATCACGCAGCTATCCGATCATGGTAACACATTCGCTGGCAAGAATTTTGGCAATTGCGCGTTTATTGAGTGCCAGACCCTAGACAACAAGGAGAGGCTGGACGGCTTATATCTCATACCAACCCAGCATGCTAGCCTGGATGGCAAGTCAAAGAAACCACTACCTACCATTGTCCTCATTCATGGTGGTCCATATTGCCGTATTACTGATGCTTTCGATGTCTGGGATCCGCTACATCTTTTGGTACCATCCCTTTTAACAGAAGGTTACGGCATCTTGATCCCTAACTACCGCGGTAGTAGCGGCAGAGGTGAACGCTTCGCTAGTTATGCACGAAGCGGCATGGGGGTATATGATGAGCCGGACATCGTAGCTATGACGCAGTACGCCATTGGGCAGGGCTACGCAGACAGGACCCAGCTTGTTGCAGGGGGTTGGTCACAAGGCGGCTACCTCTCGTTCTTGTCGTCAGTACGGAACGGCGCACATGGATTCGGATGGCAATTCAGGGGGGTGATAGCTGGCGCAGGTATTACCGACTGGGACAGCCTGGTCCTGACGTCCGACATTGGGTATATGCAAGCCCAGACCGCAGGCGGCTCGCTGTGGAATATGGAGAAGACCGACCTGAGAACACGGGCCGGTTCCGCGCTCTGGGAATTCAAGCGTGCTTCGAAGGAGGACAGAATTCCTCCGATGCTCATCTTGCACGGTGAGAAGGACGAGCGTGTGCCAATCACACAGGCTTGGGGCTTCAGAAGAGCGTTGGATGAGGCGGGCCTGCCGTTTGAGTTCGTGACTTATCCGAGAGAGGGCCATTTCTTTACGGAAAGGAAGCATATTGAGGATTTGATGAGGAGAATTTTGGGGTTTGTTAGGATGTACCTCTCGTAGCTCCTCACGGATCGTGGCAGCCATCCCTATCGAAAATACAAGACGGCACGAGAGAGTCGGCGTCGCCTTATAGAGGTGCATATTCATTCTGACCTCCCTAATGTATATGTTCAACCTGCCTCGGGGTCGGCGACGACTTCTCGAACTTTCTTTAAGTCTCGTAATGCCTGCAATCGAAACAGTAATTCGCATGGTGCTAGTACTATGCCTTTAAGAATAGTAATGCCTTCAGTATAGCAGTGATTACAGAAGTGCTAGCATAGATATTTCGTACGCTTTAATTACTGCTTTAGGATCTGCTTTAATCCTTATTTTGAAATGCGAAATAAAGTATTTACTAGTAATTTGAGAGTAATAAAGGGAGCTGAAATGAGGGTGTTTCGGGGTCTTAGGGTATATTTCTATAATTGAGCAAGCCCCCACGAGTACTATAATCGTTTGTAAGGCCTTTGGTACTCCAATCCCTTGTATGCTCAGGGGACGAGTACCTAGGAGTAAGGGAAGTATGTAGTAGGGATTTTGGCTCTACACTTACGTAGTGTAGTCGTGTAATCCCCGGGCATTTGTGTCTGTAGTCCGCTTATGTATTGCCCCGATCTCTCCTTCTCCTTTTTAGAAATAAACCAGCCTTTACTTTCTTCTAATATTACGTCTCACCTGTATGCTGTAATATCATACTATAGAGCTTATATTAAGTTTCTGGTTTAATATCCCTATTATAATACTCTCTAGACAAACGCGCTTGGGGACAAGCTTCATTACATTTGTAGATTATTGTTATCGTATCTAAAACCTTACTGGTTAGGGTTGTTGTACCGTGCATAAATTGGGAGCTTCCCTCTGAACAGTAGGTTGCTATATTATATAGAAAGTAAGGGTTCTCGCCTCTAATAAATGCTCGAGTTCCATTCAATCTTCTTCTTCCTCCCGAAGACATCTTTCTATTAACTCTTTTAGTTCCTCGCTAAGGGTTTCCATGTTCTTGGCTGTTGGGGAAGCCTCATTAGCGACCCGGGAGATTACCTCTTTGGGCGAGTACAACAGAAAGAGAGGCTCTCCATCGATTAACTCTGGCAGGTATACCCAGAGGCCATATATCAGACTTGTAACTGCCTTCTTGGCTTTGTGCAATGTCTGGAACCATCCAGTACTTCGTTGCTACCATAGTAGTCCTTCTAGTCATCCCCTCACGGCACCGGGAAAAATATGAGCAGTCGGCTATGCATTTGGAATAAGCTTAGTGTTCCCCCATACAGTGTATCAAATGATTAGATTAGATTAGATTAATGCCCATTAATCTAATCTAATCAAAGGATTTTTCCATTAATCATATTCTAATCATAATCTAATTAGATTAATCAATTATTAATTGATTAATTTGATTAATGGAGCACGTGATAGCGCACATGACGTCGGAGGGCTAGAAGCCGAGGTAGAGGCCAAATTGAGGTTTAGTCTAGCTATATCGGGAGCGCGCTTTACCTAATTAGGACTAGGCGTGGCCTAGGCCGTCGCTTACTAAGTAAGCGAAGCACCTAGAACCTCCTTAATTTTTTAGTACTTCTTACCCCCTTATAGATCATATTAATTATAAATAAAGTAATTAGAAATTAACCTCTATTAGTAATAAGTACTTTGTTTATTTAATAATTAATAAGTAAAAGTAAAGAGAAAAGTAAGAAAAGTTAAGAAAGTCTCTTATCACGTGATTAATCAAGTATTAATTAATCTAATCTAATCAAAAAAAATCTGAATTACGTTAATCAAAATCTAATCACATTAATCAATTAATTAATCGATTAATTTGATTAACGTGATTAATCCTTTGACACACTGCCCCCATACAAGTGAGATTTTATGAATGTCTGAAAGCCTACTCAAAACGATTGCCCCGCTCATATTGATGCTCACATACTGAGATATCAGATCGTGATATCGTATGCCATGTCCGTGGAGAAATTCAGCTTGGAACCAATCTGGAAACTAGGCCAAACTCAGAAGACACCTGTAGGGTTAGTGGAGATTACGAACCTGCGTCATGAAGTAACATATTGCCTGTTGGTGGAGTGAGTTGAATATGTCTTCGATGTTTATAATGATTGGATGTTTTGAATCTCCAAGAAGTAGGAAACTTGTGAGCATTGCTTCCATCTTCTTCTCAAGCCTCACGGTTGTGGTGTTAAATAGCGCGCCTCCAATGAGTTTCTGATCACTTTGCCTGTGTGCACGTGGGCGACGTCTTGTTCTTGGTCCTGGCCCTGGAGGGAAGACTGCTTTATCCCAGAAAAACGCTGGTCTGCAAGGTGTGATGATGGACAGTATCAATTCCATTAGCCGTAAGATTTTGATAGAAGGCATCTGCGGAATCTAAGATTCCGAATCTTAGTTTTGGTCAGCGTTTGACAAGTGTACTGGCGGATTCGCATACATATTCCTAGATTAATTTGCCTAATGTGGCGATTGGGGTGCATTGGGCTTTACAACTTTGAGCGAAAAAGTTCCGGCGGAAGAAGAGACCGCCAATACAACCAAAAGACCTGTCGAAGGTCGCATTTTTTCAGATTGGTCGATTTCTTGTATTGACTTTATGATATTAGGAGTTCTTCTTACATTTCATTGAAAGATAGTGGCACTATTTATTACTTACCCATTTCATGCTAGATCTGGATGCCATGGGTTGACCCTGCTCTGTTGCTTGCGAAGTATTCCCAGGTTCTCTACCATCGAACTCCTGGAGTGGGCGAACCTCGTATTAGACGACAGATCGGACAGCTGCTCAATCTGCACTCACATACTTGCATCTCGTTGGCCGAACATCATCTTCTTGCGTCTCTGTGCAACCCTATCTTGCTCGATCGATTATGGTACTCCCAAAAGTAGGACCTTTCCTTTCCGCCGTACACACGGTCCTCTCTCCTTCGCAGAAAATGCCAATTCAATAACTGCTCGTATAACCAGATTGGAATGGACTCGCAATCGTTCGAATCATGCCCACTCGTGCAGGCTGGGCTCGTGGAGAGATTTCTCCGACTTCTTTGAATTCGAAAAGGGGGGTTGCTGGCACCGGCTACATCGTCCTAGACCCGGGAAGGAGGCTAATCCGACCACCAGAATTATACCACTTCTTGGGCAACTTTCTGAGGTGGTGCACTTCTTTTCCTTCGACGTGAAGTCCGGGTTGGTTTCCGCAGGTTACTTGTCATCAGTTAGGAAGGTTGAGCCTCAGCGAGCACAATTTCAAAAGAAGTCGATTGCCTGGAGCTGCCAAGGCCGGACAAGTACCTGCAGAGACTCCCTGTAACTTCAGAACGTTGTATTTTGGTAACCGTGTAGCGATACGACGCCGTGGTCGGGGACCCAGATAGCAAAAGGTTCCATTGGTACTCCTCGATGCAAGAATCAGCGCAATTAAGCAGCTAGTTTCCGACCCTGACGTGCCGGAATCATATGAATGTGCCCTATGTTGTCGCCCTGTCGCAGTTCTTTTCCCATATAAACATCGCCTCGTCTTTGCCCGCGAAACTTGGCATCTCAATCCTGCAGACCTTCTCCCAGTCAGTCATTTCCTTCTCAAAATACTCTTCTATCGTGCAATCAGTGAACCCAGTGTATCTGTTTCTGTTTTGTGTTCCAACAACAACAATTCTGTCTCCTCGATATGCATCCAGCAGTCTCCTCGTGAAAGTGCCGGCTGTGATGATGTAAACCATCAGCAACACCTTTCCCTGCCCGCCAGCATTCTTCCTCAAGTATTCAATTCCATCTGCCTTCACCGTGTTCGATATCCACATTGTCCGATATTCGCTCGCCATGTTATCAATAGCAACGACTTCAACATTCATCCGTCGCAGCATGTATGTCCAGTATCCATTCCCACTTGCCATGTCAATCACTCCCCCCTTGCCGAGTTGTGCAATGATATTCAACGCCTCCCAAGTCGGCACAACACATCCAAAATGATGATAAAGGACGGGAAGCACAGGATGCGTCTGTTTGGCATGGAGAGGGTGCGAGTATGAAGGATCGGGAAGGGGGCCGAGGAATGTCGTCGATTGGCAGGATTGTACCCAAACATCGTAGTATGGATTGATGTGCGCTTTTGATTTGGGGATCTTGAAAGGTGAAAGACGTCGTGATTGGAGGTATTCAGCCACAGTTGCTCGTGGGGAACCTTTCTTTGCATTCGAGTGGAGGGATGTCAAGGCCTTGGCGGTATGAGTCGTCGGGGAGAAGATCAAGGTGTAGGCCGTTATGTCTGTAGACGGAACCTTCAGTCAGTTAATACTGCTGTCTGCGCACCCTCCCACGGAGCTCACCTCTATCTGCTGTCCATGTGCTTGATATTTCCATTTAAGGTTACCAGCATGGACTTCCTCCTCGATCTGTGCCAGCGTCATCGCGAATGATTCAGCTCGATAGACGTAATTGTCTTCTGGCGGGAGCTCGAACGTTGTTCGTATAGTCGCGAGGATGTTATTATCGACGAGACTACGCCAATTGGCGAATATACCATCTGGAGAGGGCATGGTAGGAACATCAGGGTCGGGGAAGGTTTAAAGAGGAGGGAGTTGGGGTTAGATGAAGGTTGAAAAGTCGTGACGTCGAGGACCCTAAAATTCTCCGACCCCACTATCCCGCCCCTGAATTAAGCGAGAAAGCCCCTTAAAAGTCAGCGCCTCATTATATCTTCAAAATCCCAAGTGTTTTGAGGAAGATCACAGAGAATTATCCCATATAATAAGTTGGCAAGCATTCGTGGCTCTAAAATTGCGCTATCGCCACCCAACGGAGCATTCAGCCAGTCATGGCTAAGTTGGCACCGCAGGATCGGGGAGGGGAGCACATTTAACCGTCGCAACGGACCTCCCCCGGCTATAAAATGCTTATCCAGATTGCGTTCTTGCTTCCTCGCTTGAGCAAGAATCATGTCTGAGATTCCTAATCCTTTTCGAATTGCAATCATAGGCGGTGGAATCAGTGGCCTCTTCACCGCTCTTTCGCTTAATTGGCACTGCAAAGATGATGTTCAAATATCAGTCTACGAGCAAGCTTCAGAGTACAAGGAGATTGGTGCAGGTGTGGGAATTGGAGTCAATGCTGCAAAGTTACTGCATAAGATTGGACTGGGAGAAAGCCTGAACGAGATATCAGGGAATGCGGAAGGATTCTGGATCACCTTTCGACGATTTGACACTGGCGAGGAAGTTGTCACGGTACTGGAGGAGCTTACACAGAAATACAGAAACTCTCCGGTCCAAAGAGCCGAGTTTCTAGATCTGCTTCTGGCTGCTGTGAGGGAGCGAGGTGCGGCATCCCTGTTTACGAAGAAGTGTTGCAAGCACGTGAAGGTGTATTTTACTATTTTCCCCACCCCATTTAATTCATTTACGCGGAGGACTAACTGTAAGTAGAGACTTGGTAATCATGTGACCATTGAGTTCACCGATGGCACCACAGGAGATGCTGACCTCATTATTGGATGTGATGGCATCCATTCTGCCTTGAGGTCCCAGTACGTCACTGACAGGCCAATTTACAGCGGCAAAATTGCCTGGAGGGGACTGGTTGAGGTGCAAAGTATCGCAGAAGGGTGGCCTTTTCCAACCAAATCTGTCCAGTGGATGGCCCAAGACAGGCACTTTCTCGTCTTTCCAATCAGCCAAAACAAATTATTGAATGTGGTGGGGTTTGTCACCAAGGACCGGGTCGAATTGGGAGATCTCAAAGAAAGTTGGTCTTGCACAGGTGATATTATGGATATGAAAAAGGATTTTTCTGGATTTGAAGAGACTGTTCAAGGAGTTATCGATAAACTTACATCCACGCCGTCAAAATGGCTTCTCAATGATCGAGATCCGCTTGCAGAATGGGTGTACGAGGACGGCCAAGTGGTATTGGTGGGAGATTCCGCTCATGCCATGCTGCCATATCAAGGTACGCATCCAAAACCGTATACTTTAACCTAGTAACAAGTCAGGTGCTGGTGCCGGTCAGGCTATTGAAGATGGCTACATTCTTAGTCGCGCAATGCAGGACTTCTTCAAATCGTCTGTCGACATAAAAGACTGGCTGCACCTGTATCAAGAGGTGAGGTTACCCAGAGCTCAGAAGGTTCAAGAGACGACAAGAGAAGCTGGTGACATCTACGAGATGCAGTCGCCAGATATGAGAGGTCTCACTTTTGATGATTGCATGCCGTTAGTAAAGGCGAGGATTGAGAGTAGGATGAAGTGGATTTGGATGGAGGATATAGATGCCGTATATGACGCTGCAAGTATCAAATTGAAGGGTAGTAGCACAACAGCAGCGAGGACCCAGTTGCTGTAGAGGTCTGCCAATACACCTGCCCTAACGCAGAGGCACAAAAACTCCGTAGAGGCAGCAAATATATGTCTTGTCATCTTCCGATCATATCGGTCCGCATACCATACCGCAAAAAGAAAACTCCTGTGATTACAATATATCCTATTGTCAAACTCCACACGATGTGATTTTGCGAGGACTAACGAACGAGCGAATAATCCGGCAAATCTAACAATAGCGTCAGGCACATAGAGGGAAAGCCATCACATAATCTTCTGGTGGTCTGCTAGAAGCTTCCATCGCCGCACAATTATTGAAGAATGAGTGGCGCACTTTGGCGATAACAGACAATCTCAACGACTTTGCCATTTTCCAAGATGCAATAACCATAGACCCCCAACTCTGTCTGCACCTCAACATCGTAAATATAGAATACGGGAGTGAATAGAAGACCAATGATGGCCAGAAATGTGTTAATATCCCATGGTGATTCTCTTGAAATCGCCATGGACGCCGACCCCTTGCTAACATAATGATAGTATTAAACGCTCATTAATTATAAGTGCAGAGATTTCTCTGATGAGGTCTCCGATTTTAGGAAACCCACAACTTACAATATGTGTGTACTTTCTTGTCCTTGAAGGCGGCTCTGAGCTGGTCGGAAAAAAACAACCTTGGGCCTCGGCGTCCTCCCTCTTAAGAACCGGAAAAGCCAGTTAGCCTAAGTGCCGTGTGCAAGAAAAAAGACGAAGTTGTCCTTGCTTGCAAAAATCCGAGCCAGCAAGACCATTGCATGTCCTTCTATACCATCTTCAACATAGGCGGGGAACTACATCCCTAATTCCTTCGTTTTGGGGCCTGCTGATCAAATGCCGATTAGGAACTTGTACTTCTTCTCAATAACGTTGAAAAAGCTGGCTGCTTCCAGCCATCCACCTGACCTAAGAACCCTTAAAACGTTTCAGAAGAAAGAGAAATGAATAGGAAAATAAAGTCTTCACCTGCATATTTCCTTGTAAATAAGTTGGCCAGTCTACGGCGCAGGCAAACATGAAACACATGAATTCGAGACCAGTGCTACTTGGCGAGAACACTCACTGGATTGATGCATTGTTAATTTCGAATTTGTAGTTGCGAGATGACGAAGTTGGCTGAACGGAAGACCAGTTGGTGCTAATTACCTGAGCGGAATTGTACTGAATAGTCACGTCTCGGTTCGGTCAGAAGGAACAACCCGAGACGAGGGGGAGCAGTCAACCATATTGCCTAAATGCCTGTACCTGTGCCGATATCTAATATTTGCTGGTAATGTATCAGTTAAGAAGAGCAACTGAGGGCAACATTCACTTGCATGTGACTTCTCGGGAATTGGAGCCAGATGAAGTTTATTATCGAGCAGGACGAGCAAGATATGGTAACTGTCACTCGTTGTTATTATACATGCTCTATGATATACATAGAGCTGACCCAAGATCTTGAACACTCAGCTGTTTGTCATCATTCGGCTGCGGTAAGGTTCTTGTGGGGAAGATGGAAGTTGATAGACAAGCATGTACAATCCACCCTTGTACCCATGATATCGCCTTCCATTCCTCTATCGAAACTTCGCGACATCAGAAGAAAGCGAGGTAGTGTCACTCCCAATGCTACTAACTTTGTTAGTGACAAATCATCTCGGTCAACTTGGCCGGAAATACTCATTGGGATCTGCTTCAATTTCGTCTTCCTGGGGAATACATGTATTTCGTATTCCTGATTGGACAGGGAAGGCAATCTTACAACTTCAAATTGACGGTTTGGTTGCTGTGCTTTCGATGGCCAAGTCAAAATGCGTCCATGAAGGTAGTGTGCGCAAGAGAAGCACGAATTATTGAAGGAGAGTTCGTCGCCTATTCCGTACACCGGGTACCGTATGTATACACTCGTTCCGCACTTAGTGTGCGTTATGAGACATGCTAGGATTTGTGTACAGTAGAGAGGAGTATTTATGCACGGTACTTCGGGATACTGGACCCCTGTCTAAACATGTGATCGCATTCTGTAAATTGCCTCGGTTATTAGCTTCTATGCAAACATTTACTTGGATCCCTCCCAACTTTCGTCTCTTTCCATCCCTCATATCCCATTCTCTCCCCCAGATCTATATCTTTTCCAGAACCCAAAATGCCACCCCTCTCCTCGATCCCCGTCTTCCTCGTCGCCACCGAGCACATCTACATCATGGTCCTCGAATCCTTCCTCTGGACCTCGCCCCGCGGCCGAAAAGCTTTCGGCACTACACCAGCATTCGCTGAGAGTACAAAGGTCCTTGCCGCTAATCAAGGACTGTATAACGGATTCTTAGCTGCAGGGCTGTACTGGGGATTGTTCCATCCGGTGCGAGACTTCGGGAAACACATTCAGCTGTTCTTTTTGGGATGCGTGTTGGCTGCTGGGGCGGTGGGTGGGGCTACGGCAAATAAGAAGATCTTCTTTATTCAGGGTGTGCCGGGGATGGTTGGGCTTGCTGCAGTATTATTATCTTGAATGTTATCGACTTCAACCGGTGTCTTTGGAAATGAGTGATATTAGTCGTTTTGTCAGAAGCCAAGAAGTAGCTTTATAATCGAGAGGTATTCGTCTCACTTTACTTCTTTTACTAGGCAAGATATATTTGTAAGTACATTTCAGCAAAAGATAAGTATCTTTACTTTAATACTCGTTTAATAATTGTTGGTACAACCGGTTTCCCGAAGGTCATGTGATTTACGTCACATGATTTCCTACATGTAGGACATAGGACATGGGACATGGGACATGCAGGAAACGGGACATGCCGGACACTAGCACTAATTAGGATTAGCGTATTTAGGGATCACATATCAGAACCTCGATACTACGATCCCTACTTACAGAATACAATAACTTCACTAACCTACGCAATTAGTATTCCACGCCTACGTAACGGTGCTACGCGTTACTAGTGAACCGATACTAATCAGTTTATATATATAGATCAGGAAGGATTAAGCTACACTTACTCAAGATTCGGTTCCTTAGGGGTAAAGCTATTATTTAAGTCGAAGAGGGGAAATACTATTAACTACTTTACCTATAATTCGGTTCTATAGGGAGGAAAGATACTATTTCTTACTAATTAATGAACGGTCAGCTATTTAACTATTTTTCGACCTTCTTTTATATTAAAATCAACTTTCTGTGACTACCTAAACTCCTAGAAACTCCGATTTTCAGAACCTCTTTTCCGGAAATCGAGATATTTCGCCCCTAAATTTCTCAATTTCTAGCAACTACCTCCTATAACTACTTTTACGAACTACCCCTTTCGAACTACCCTCTTTACGAATTACCTCTTTACGAATTACCTCTTTACGAATCACTATACTTCGGACTAGGTACGAGCCTAGGGAACTACCGCTAGTATAGCGGACAATATCCTCTCTAGATTAATTAAATTAAATCCCGCTCCCTCTTCTATATCTAATAATAGCCGAGATAACTATAGAGAGCTAGTACGAAAATAGAGACCCGGAATCATTATAGCTAAGGCTATAGATAAAGATCTCACTGAATTTGTAAATACTAAGCTATATCTCTACTACTTCTATAAGATAGTTAATAATAACTTATAAGAGCTATTTAGATATAACTTCAAGGACTTCACCTCCCGAGCTAACTTTAATAGACTCGATTTCGTAGAACTCTAATATCTATATAAAGTCCTTTAATATAGCGGAGTACGTATTTAATAAAATAAGGGTACTACTATAATCGCTTATACCTTATTAGCTATTATAAGAGAGAAGGAATTATATATATAGATATAAGAGGATATACTTAAGGTAAAAGCAGATCTCGTAAAGAGACTAATTTAATTAGCCTTTATTACTACTATAGAGAATAAGCGCCTATAACCTTAACCTACTATACCCCTTCTACTACCTCCTATAATTCCACTACCTCCTCCTCTAACTACTCCCCTTCCTCCTCTATTACCCTTACTACTATAGTATCCTATACCTTTACTAGATTATATAGGTATAATACCTATAAATACCCCTAGAGTAGTAAATATAGGTATACTACTATTCTTACTAGTAAATATACTAGTATTTCTACTACTACCCCTACTACCTCTACTAGACCCAAATATCACCTAATTAGGTTTAGTTACTAGACTCATTATAGAAGTAGCTAAGATCTATATAGAGGAATAGAAGTATAATAGTTCTAATAGTAGCTTTAACTATAAACTCGTTATCTTCTATAATATCTATTAATATATAAAACTCCCCCTTAGAGTATATATAAGAGCCTTTCCTACTATACTAAAGGGACTAGCCTAAGACTACTTCTATAGTAACTTACTATCCTACCGCTTATTTAATAACGCCTATATAAGTATCCGTAACTTCTTTAAGGGACCTAGATACTACTATATAAACCTAGATAAATGAAATACTATTAATCTAACTACTATAACCGCTAAATACCCTAAAAAGAGCACGTTTAAGGCTATTTAGATACTAATTAACGAGCTTTATTAACTATAATATAGCTTTATACTCGCTTTACGAAGTACTAAATTCCTATATAATAAGGTTATTACTACTTACTAAGGTATTTAAGCCTATAGATATACTATATTAGACCCTCCTCCGGATCTCGCCTAGCTTATTAATAAGCTCTAGTTATTAATTACTATATATAAGAGAGAATAGTAGACTAATTCTAGTACCTTCTTTACTAATTAGTAATACTACTTAAATAGCTAGAACTACTAGTTCAGTAATTATTAATTCTTAAGCCGAAACTACAGAAATTGAGATAGCTACTCGAATAGCTATAAGCCCTATAACCGCGACTACGATTATAATCGTAATAACTATTCGGATACTACAAAGTCGTGCTTTATATATAAGAAGCTAGACTACCGCTCCTAGAAGTACCTACTAGAGGAATAATGTGACGGTTCTCGTCACGTCACGTGCTCCGCACCTAATTGGGACTAGCGCAGCTCGCTAAGCTACGCGCGCACAGTTTGTACTTAGGCTCGGTTCTCTCCTTGAGAAACCTCTTCTTCTTTCCTTACCTTAGAATTCTGAATAAACGATTCCCCTCGCAAGTGCTCTATTCGTGAGCTCCCTTTGCAGGTTCGTGACATTATTCTAAGGTCACTGCTTTGCCTGGGAAGGCTCTAGAATATCCCACCGGTCGCGCGCGCCTGTAGAGGTCGTAAAATACTCACCCCTTCACCTTCGCCTTCGCCTTCCTCCTCGACTTACGGCATCACTTGCAAGTGCTTCTTGGGAGCCCCTTTTGTAAGGCCTGCGGTCCTCTCTTCTCCTCCTGCCTTAAACAAGCAGTACTACGTCGCCTGAGAAGGTCGTAAAATATCTCTTCCTCCCGGTTCACCCTCCTCTCCTGCCTTAAACAAGCAGTACCGCGTCGCCTGAGAAGGTCGTAAAATATCCCTCAATAGAGCTTGCACCTGACTGCTACGCTAATCGTACGAGACGACGTCCTCTGCAATATCCACGTCGAACCCTCCCCTCCGTACTCGTCAAGCTTCGAATCCTTCGAAATTTACGAATTCACTTTGAAAGGCTACTTTCGATCAAGCCCCAGAGCTCTGGGCACTACAGGCCAGTAACCTCACTACTCTCAAAGATGGATACGGGCTTGGAAGCTTCGACTGGATCAGGTTACCCCGTTGGTAGCCCTGTTCGATCCGAACGCCTCGTCGACGTTCCTGGAGGCTTTAAGCTTGGACATATCCTACCAGTTGCGCGCGCCTGAGAAGGTCGTAAAATATCTCTCTCACTCTCTCTCTCAATTCCACGAATAGCTCTACGCGTAACGAGCTTGGCAATAGCGATGGAAGGGAGGAATTTTTTTTATGAGACCTGGGGACCAGGTCTTGTAAAGGCGGGAATAGTACAAGGGTATCCGCCAGGCCTGTACAGAGGCATACGCCAAAGGATATACTTGTACTAATTAACGGAGGCATGGACTGGAGAAAGGACTGACCTATACGGAGGCATGTGCTGGAGCTATACGGAGGCAAATGCCGAAGGATAATTCCCTATAGGGCAGGGCAGGATAATTGGAAGGGAATGCCGGAGTACAATTTTTTTTACGCTTTACACGCTTAAGGACAAGCTTTTTTCAAAGGGGGGGGTAATGTGACGGTTCTCGTCACGTCACGTGCTCCGCACCTAATTAGGACTAGCGCAGCTCGCTAAGCTACGCGCGCACAGTTTGTACTTAGGCTCGGTTCTCTCCTTGAGAAACCTCTTCTTCTTTCCTTACCTTAGAATTCTGAATAAACGATTCCCCTCGCAAGTGCTCCATTCGTGAGCTCCCTTTGCAGGTTCGTGACAAATAAGAGTGTGATGTGTAGCGGGTTACACGTGACATTGGCTCATGTGATATACCTCGGCTCTCGGGTAGTATAGTCGGCGATCAGGAGGATTAACGATTCCATTACATCACAGGAATACCACTGATTAGTAGGCTAGCTAGTGCTTATTAATTGCTAGATTATACGTATATTATTCTAGGCTCTTATTTATAGGAGCCCTCCCTAGACCTCTAAAGGGGGACAGAGATTAGTTCTATACTGAATTTGACACTAGTGATTTTTAATACCACAACTCTGATTCTACCTATTACCTTATTACCTACTAATAACCACCTCATAAGCTAATCTCTCTACCCTTAAGGGAGGTAGTTCGATAACGTAATAATATCGCGGAACCTATGAAGCGTATAGTAGCCTATCGTCAACCCTACTCCTAAGGAAGAAGTCGATTAGATTAATCCTTAGGGAAGAAACGGAAATGGCGAAGGCTCTTCTAATACTTTTAATAGAGCTATTTAGGTGTCTCCTAGAGGTAGCCCTAATAACGATAATAATCTTAGTAACGAAATTAATACCCTGATTAAAGCCTAGGTTACTACCGCCTAAGCTACGGAATAGACCTTATAGTATGAAGTCGAAGCGCTCTAATGAAAGTAGGAATTAGTAGATATAATTAATTAACGTATCCTTTAGTTAGAATAATATAAGGGTACCCTTTAGGATACCTTAAGGTTCTCTACGTCTCGTTCAAGTTCTACTCGTGAGTCTACTCTATCCTCAATAGTAATTCCTACTAGGGAAGGTCCTAGAATAGGGCTAGAATCTACCCCTTTTCCTGACGTGATAGGTTTCGAGAGTGATCTCGATACTATTCGTTAGGAGCTATTATATAATATCTTAAAAATGATACTAGACCGAGAGAAACTTCTTAAGGTCTAGACACTAGACCTATATCGTAGAAAGTCCCTTAAAGAATAGAGGATATTCGTGTCTTCCTAGGAGGTAGTCTTTAGGACCTAGCCTTAGACTTATAACAGATACTCTTCTAGAGTTAATTCTGCTATAAGTGCCCTTAGGGACGACCCTCATGACGCCTAGGAGGCTACTATAAAGCAGAGTCCTCTAGCCTATGAGATTAACTAGGAGAAGTTTAAGGCCTATTTAGCGGATATACTCCAGGCTCCTTAGACCTATTAGTAAGACACCTTTAAGGAGATTCGAGATCTTTATTAGAAGGATAGAGAGACCGTTGCCGAGCTATATACTCGGATAATTAGTCTTGAAGTTAACTAGGACCTATGCCCTGAAAGGGACTAGGTCCGGACTCTCGATACTACTCTATCTAACTTCAAGACTCATTAGATACTAGTATTTATCCTTTTAGGTAGTGAAGCGGTATCTATCTCAGAGTAGTTAGAGAAAGTATAGAAAGTAGAATATACTACTTACCCTAAATCAAGGAGAGCTAAGGCGGGAGAGGCTAGTAAGGGTAACTCTGCCTAGAAAGATCCTAACTCTATGAATTCTAATTCGTAAGAGCACCGAAAGAAGAAGGAGAAGAACCGAAAAGCCCGCGAGAATAACTCAGGTAGTAGTTCAGCTCCTTCTAAGCCTTACTATAGTACTAGTTCTAATATATAAATTATTTACTAGACTTGTAATTAGAAAGGATATACTTCGGGATCTATAAGGTACTCTAAGTATAATAAATAAGCTTATTAGAACCCAGAAAAAGCTAAGATAATTAAGGAATCTCGGTACCTATAGAAGTAAGTTAATGAGATTACTATAGAGGAGCGCTCTAGAGGAGTACCTCCTAAGGAACCGGGAAAAGGGAAGGCTAAATCTTGAATATCGGCGATTTTGG
>JAJTUR010000185.1:0-81816 GCA_021399475.1 Hyaloscypha finlandica
GAGTCGGGGTAGTAGGCAAATTCTCTAAAGGTTAATCTAATAGATAAAGCCTAGTTTATAGAATACTAGAATTCTTATAACTTATTTATAAACTCTATTATCCTAAAATATATTTTATTAGTAATAGATTTTATAGATAAAATTAACCTAATTAAATAAATAGGATTAAACTAATAGAAGAGAACTATTAGGGGCGAGTTTATACTATTAAACTTACTAAATATAGCTATAGTTAGTATCTTTTCTAGGTTTAAAGTAATCTTCTTCATTTTCTATAAAAGGAGGGGAAGTTACGCAACTATTTTTCTCTATAGTATTTTAATAGTTTTCGGGAGCTCTTAGATATTAGCGAGGTCCTTTAGACTTTTCAAAACCTCTAAAAGGCTAGAGTATTAATTACGTGAAATATTTAATCTAATTAACTAGATTCCTAAGGTAAACATAAAGTCCTTTATTAGTATATTATCTCTAATATACTTAAGCGGTTCCGAAATATTGATATCCGGAGCTAATAGTCTATATAAAGGGGGTAGTATTAATTCTATTATAGAGCTATTTACTAAACTTGCCCGATTAATTATATTATCCTCTATAGTATCTCTAATAGTTACCTCGTCTACTTACTCTTTAAGCTAAATAATAATAATCTCTTTAGGAGAAGCCTTTATCTTATCTATCTTAATTAAAGAGAGAATAATACCTTTAACCTTAGTAATATTATTAGTCTTATAGAAAAGTCGTTTAGTAAGCTTAGTTATATTCTAAGTAAATAATTTAGCTTAGTTCTTATTCTAGAGCTAAAAGAATATACCTCTAGACTTAGCTCCCTAGATTCTATATCCTTATTATAGTTACTAATACTTACTCCTCTATTAGAGTTATTGAAATCTTCTAGTTCATATCTATTACGAGAGCTAGAAGACATAGGTAGGGGCTAGTTCCTAAGACGAGGAAGTAATAGAGGTATACTACTCTATAGTAGAAGAGGTATATTAGTTCTAATATAGTCGCTATAATAGAGGGAAGTCCTCTATCTCTTCTTACCTATTATAACTAATTTAACTTAGTAAGAGTTAACTTAGTAAGAGTTAACTTAGTAAGAGTTAACTTAGTAAGAGTTAACTTAGTAAGAGTTAACTTAGTAAGAGTTAACTTAGTAAGAGTTAACTTAGTAAGAGTTAACTTAGTAAGAGTTAACTTAGTAAGAGTTAACTTAGTAAGAGTTAACTTAGTAAGAGTTAACTTAGTGAGATTTAACTTTATATTTTCCCTTATAAGAGGGGACTTAGCGAAATTCAGAAAGTATAATTTTAGTAAGAGAAATATTAAAGTAAGAAAAATATAATAAGAGGCTATAGTTACTTAAAATCGCGAAAAATTCGTATTTTTAATATCTACTAACCTTAATTTAGTAATAACTAGAAAACTTTTACCTTTAACTCTTAGAAATTATTACTACTATAAAAAGGCTAAGTATTATAAGAAAATAGTTCAAAATTTGAAAAGTTCCTAATCTCTTAGGCTTAAGAGAGAGTAGAATAGTAATTTATAGTAACTTATAAATTATACTAAATAGAGAATCTTTAATAAAGATAATAGAACTAGAATTAAGTAATAAGAGAGAATACTAGCTATAATCTTTCTTAATATATTTTATTTATTATAAGAATTTATAGACTCTAATAAAACTAAACTTAGAGTAGGTTTTAAGTTAAAAATTACTAAGTTCTTAACTCTTAGGTTTTCTAATCTAACTAGAAAACTTCTACCTTACTAGAATAAAGATATTATAGAAAGGAGATAGATAGTAGTTATAAGTAGTAGTAGCTTATAGAAGCTAGCTATATAGTTATTTATAGCTAGAAAAAGGTAGCTTAGGTACCCTAGAGAAGCTAATTACCGAAGAGTAGTAGTAATTAGTAGTAATTAATATACCTTAAGAAAAGGTTTCTAGTAGTATCTAGTAGCTACTAGTAATAGCCTAGTAGTAGCTATAAGAGTCGAAGACTTAGAGAAGCTACTATAATACTAGATTTACTAAGTATACTATTATACTATCTATAAAACTATAGTAAGGGATTTTAAAGGAGTTAAAAGCGGATTTAAATATAGTAAAGGTATTTCCTAATAATATAAGCTTTAATAAGAAGGTCACGAGATTTTGAGAGTTATAAGAAATTCTTAATTAAGGGTAAAAGTAAATCTAGTCCTATAAAGTTATTATATTAGCCCTTATTTATTATGAAATTTGTAATACTCTAAGAGGCTAAATAAACTTGAGGAAGTCTAGAAGTTAGGGTAAGAGGAAAGCTAGGAGGGTTAGAGTATAATAAAAAGTAGAAGTTATTATAGGAATAGAGTATTATAGAGATATTATTTTCATAAAATATAAGGCTATGAAGTCGCCTCGTATTTCAGGTATTTATATTAGTACTTTCCTAATTCGGTTACCCTACTACCGGATTTCCTTAGCCTTAGATTTAACTCTTCTTCCCCTTAACTCTCTCTTAACTCCTTTAATCCCTTAAACTTTATAGTTAATTAAGTCTTCTATATTCTATAACCTTCTATTATTATTAATAAGATAATACCCTAGAATACCTAGCCTATATATAACTCTTAGTATAGCGTGACTATAGGACAAATAACCTTACCTACTACTAATAGAACTTAGTTAAAAGAAGATATTAGCTAAGATAAGGTATAGATAATATTCCTTATTTAAGTTATATCTACTCACCTTATATAAGAAGGACTAAGTCTATAGGTACTCTCCCTAATCTCTGATACTTATATATAAAAGAGAGCTCTATATACTAAAGCTAGATATCCTAAAAAGTACCTCTAATAAAACTATAGATAAACTAATACTAATAATATAGATATACTAGAAGCTAAAGGAGAGGTCCTAATACTAGCTCCTAGTAGCCTTATAAAGTAGTGGTTTCGAATTATAGATAATGAGTATATATTTAAGTATATACTATTTCTAAATAATTACTAGATTAAAGGGTTTATACCTAAGATATTACCGACTCTTAAAGCACGCGATATTTTATTCTAGTAAGTCTACCTAAAGCTAATAGAGAATATATACTAATATTAATATAATCTTTTAAATTATATAATTATAAGTCTTATAGCTTAAATCTTTAAATATTTATTAGACTATACTAATAGTAATAGAAATATATATAGTAACTAAGGGAATTAGACTCCTCTATATATAGAACTCGTGATCTCGAGAATCTAATAACTAATAAAGCTAAAATAACGTTTTTCTATAATAAATTCTTAGAGGATTCTTTCTATGAGGTATTTTACTTTATAAAGTATTTTATTAATATAAAGAAGTCGTTAGAGCGCGGTTAATAGTACTTAAAGTTAGTCTATATATTACTTTATAACCGTATATATCTTTATTTAGATTAGCTAAAGGTTACTAGCCTAAAGGAGGTTTATACTAATTCTCGTATAGAGCTAATTAACTTCCTAAAAGGTTTTATTAAAGTTACCCTATAATTTAATCTTATTAAGTATAAGTATTTCAAGATTAAGCTAGGGAAGGTTACTAAGTAGAAATCGAAAGTTATAAAGCTAAGATAATTACTAAAGCTTAGTAACTACCTTATCCTTATTAGGGAAATACCTCCTACTAGACCCGAAGATAAGGAGGATATAAATAGAGAGGAATAAAGTTTTAGATAGAGTATAGGCTTTACTTAGGTATTTCTCTCTTTATGGTTTCTTAAGTATAGTATTTGGTTTAGCTCTCTATTTATATAAGTTTACTAGATATTTAACTTAGTATTACTATTAGTAGAAGATTCTAAATATTTAGTATTATATAATACCCTAGTAGAGTACTTAGGAGTTTAGGATAGCTTTCTAGATTTAATTATTATTTGTAATATATTATAATATATTTACTAATTAAGAAATCTTCATGTCTTCTAGCTACCCCTAAGTCCTACTCTTAAGTAACTCTTGAAGTATTTAATATATCTAAGGCTACCTTAATAAACCTAAGCTAGATAAGGGCTAGATTTCTTATCTCTTAGCTTTTACTTAGTTTATAATATCTTACCTTAAAGATTCTTGATTCTATAAAGAGCCTAGCTTTAGACTTACTATTTGAAAACTTAATAGAGGGTATTAAGATTTTAAAATTAAGGACTAAATATTATGAGAAGAAGATTAAGGTATATAGAGTTAGGAATATCTTTAAAGAGAATAGTATCTCTAGACCCTTACTTCCCTTATTCTTTTATCTTTTATTTATAAAGAGTAGATCTCCTTACTATTATTCCTCCTCCTTTAAGTAAGCTTATATAAGAGAGAGATATATCTATCTAGTATAGTTAGTTTTAGAGATAGATATTAGTACTTCTTATCTTTCTTTAAACTTTAAAGATATACTCTATATTAAATCTTACTCCTTATCTAATTATTATTATTAGCTAGAGCTAAGAGAGCTAGGCGAAAATATAATAGTTCTAAAGCAAGCGCTTCTTTTATTTTATATTAACTCATATCCCCCCCCTTTATGTATTATCCTTCCTTATATACTACCTTAACTAGGTAATATTATAATCCGAGTCTCACTATATAAGCTCTAAGATAACGGGGTAGTAAAGTAGTAATACTATATCTAGAGAGAAGGTAGAATAGGGATGAATTAAGATAACGCTAACTAATTTAAGATAATAGGAAATTAAGGGAGCTTTAAGGGCTAGATATTAATTCATATAGTATTTAGTATCCCTCGCTAAGTAGCTTATACTAATAGTATAGATAATATCCGTCTAATTATAGAGAAGATAGTAATATAAGAAGTTAGTGAATCTTCTATATTACTTCATAATAATGAGAGGTTTATAATAAGAGATTCGCGAAGAGATTTGTAATAAGACGTTTTCTAGTAAATAAGGTAATTACATATTAGTATATAGTATTTAATTACGGAGTAAGTTCTCACTTAGAGGAGCTAAGGTATATTAATCTCTGACTTAGGATCCATAATCTTAGGCTAAGAAAATAAGTAGTAAGTACAAGTAATAATAATAATAAATATTAGGATTTATCTTTACTTGAATTATCTCGGTTATATTATGAGTTATAAGTTAGGGTTAGATATCCCCTTCCTATATTACTAGCTATAATTTATACTACTAGTAATAGCTAGAGCTAAGAGTAGGACAGATTATTATACTAATGCGATTATATAAACTTATAAGTAAGTATTTGAAGAGTTTTAGGGAAATTCGGGAGGGGAGAAGGTATACTATAACCTCCGAGACTACTACACGAGCTAGGTCACTTTTCTTTAAGGTAAACTTATTACTTAGACCTTTCAAATATTATTTTCTATAATATAGCCCTGATTTTTTATACTAAATTATTTAGGTATTTGAAATAAGGAGATTATTCTAATAGTTTCGGTAGGATTTAATAGTGTAATAGCTATTATCTTCAAGTTTAAAAGGAAAAGGTTATAGTAGTAAATGATATGTGGCTAAAGAGCTCTATATATCACGTGCCAAAATGTCTAGAAATGGTTAAAATTTTCCTATGCTTAGTATTTAGCCATAATTACGCAAATACCACGATTTTATAGCTTTTAGTAATTAAATACTAATTAAAACTTGAATTTACGATTAAATAATACTCTTTTCGGAAATTATAGTTATTTCATAAATATTTCATAATGCGGCGCCCTAGCGCCTCGCCTATAAACTAATATCCGGGGCGTTCGTGGCATATCATAGACAGTGATCCGCAACAGTTGGCGTTTTATGATACTCTGTCCAGTTCCAATAATTTCATAATGGGAATCATTTCAACAGCCACCTTCCCTTGAGCCTCGGTTCACTGAACAACTTGCAAACAGGGCTTCCGGCGTTATATTCGTCCGTTTCAGTGGCGGTCTTACCCTAGCTTTCCCCTGGAACTGCCCTGAGAACCCGTGGCAGTCGCTTGCATGGTCTTCCATGTTACACGAGTATTAATAGCAGGGCTAGGCATCATTTCAAAATTTCCTTCACGGCTCACTCCTTTCTACTGTCCAGTTCCAGTTAGTTGCAATGGCTAAAATCGAGCGGATGGTCCCAATCGTCAACCCTGCATCCATCGAAGAGCCTCCAACAACTTCTCCATTCGAGTATACTCCAATCAAAACCACAGTCGATGGCATTCGACTGCTCATCCTCGAACCAGCTCAAGATTCTACCACCTTGATCAACTGCAGATTGATCCAGGTCACATTTGCACAGAAACCGAAGTATGAAGCACTTTCTTACACATGGGGCGACGAGACCATCCGTCGAAAAATTACAATTGATGGGCATGACTTCACAGTTGCTCAGAATCTCTTTGATGCCTTGGTACACCTGCAACACCGCTCTGAAGAGAGGGTTCTTTGGATCGATGCAATCTGTATCAACCAGTCCGACATTTCCGAGAAGAACTCGCAAATTGGCTTTATGCCGTTTATCTACATGAGGGCGAAATGTGTCTTAGTCTGGCTAGGTATTGTCAATGCACCATCTGAGCAGGAGAGCGGCGCTAAGGCAAGCACGGTTACATGGAGATCCATCGAACCAGACCCGGTCCTCCGAACTTTGGCTGAAAATCCATACTGGAGAAGAGTTTGGATTATTCAAGAAGTCGGTCTCGCAAGGAAAATACTCGTTCACTATGGTACTGTTCAAAGAAAGTGGTCGGCATTGATCGAAAGCTTTTGGTCCAATTCAGAAACTCGGGATAGTTTGCCGGTCAAGCTGCAGAAACAGATCGATGAGAAATATGAAGATGGCCATACACTTCAGGCTTTGATTTGGAATCATCGAGATTCCCTCTGCAAGGAACCAAGGGATCATATTTATGGTTTCGTCGGATTGGGGGTAGATTGTCAGGACGGCTTTCCTATAGATTATGGTAAGTCCGAATTTCTTATTAGGCACTGTCTCAACTCCAAATTACACTTTTGAAGGCAATGCTAATTCGGCAATCCGGGGTAAGGGAAAAGTCTGTATGAGGTTTGGAAGGATGTTATTCGCTTCAAGAATGCCAACCGTAGGTGTTGGGAGAGAACTCCTTTCCTATTTTCGACTGTTTCATGAAATTCTCCTAAGACCATGCCCCCTCCCGAAACAATCCTAATCGAGAAGTTGCTGACTCCCCCGTTATCTAGAACCTGACAATAACCCACCATTTTCCGAGCCTGAAATTGACACGCTCTGTTTCGGAAAAGTGGTCCAAGATTTACTGGGAGGTCAGGGAATCGCGACTGCAGAAGACCTTGCTCGAGATATCTCTCAATCCACCCAAGTCGGCTTGGGGATCGACGAAGACCAGGAAACTGAAAGCCCCTCTCAGCCTGCCAAAATTCTGGTTACGGCACGTGTTTCTGCGCGAATCGTTCACCTAGGTCCTACCTACCAAGAAATCATGTCCAATTTTAAAGCCGTGACGGCTTGGAAAGCCAGCATTAATCGCCATCTTTTCCCCAGCGAGCAACCTTCGGCAAGGGAGGAGAGTGATCAGTTCTTGGAGCTGTTGGAGGACGCCGAGGTCGAGGACTTGAGAATTGTGGAATCGTTCGACAGAGACATTTCAGTCCCTAAGCCTCAGACGCCGGATTGCTTGCTCTTTGCTGATCAGAACGTTCGAAATTTTGACGAGATGCAGAGCGACAAATTCGTGGAGCCAGAGCCGACCTCCACAGATCCAAGATTGTTTTTGCTTGGCGGGGTTCCAGATTATGGCGGCGAGTCATCTGGGAAGGTCGGTCTTGCTCCACACAAAAGTCAGGTTGGAGATTATATCTGCTTGGTTCATGGAACTCAGAAAGCCATCGTGGTCCGAAAGGAGGAAGGGAAGGTCAGGGTGATTGGAACTGGTGCAGCGGCAGAGAATCGATACAAAGCTGAAGCTTCAAAAGAGGATGATGTAAACACGGGGAAGAGGTTTGGAACTACGAAACTCACGTTCATCAACCCTGAGAATCGACTCGATCTCTATGTTGATATTGCCACAGCGTATCAGTTGATGGGATAACAGTTTTCTTGGGAGTGAGTGTGGAAGTTGAATTTATCATGCAGAATCTGATTGACTACATACAATACAATAAAACACCTGCAACAAGCACCAAATTCAATAAGCCCACTTCTTCATGCGATGCAAGAGCACCCGCGGAGGTCACAACTCGAGAGATCAATAGTTGATGAGAGCTTTGGCTTCGCCAGACTGAATAAGCCTGGGTACTGACACCTTCCGCCCCGTGAAGGCAGCTCTCGATGGGAGGTTACCTATAAACAATTAGCAGAAATGACGAAAGCACTAGAAGTTAATAGTTGGCAAAAACCTCGGGACACTAAATGTTAGTAATACCAAAAGAGCCTGTAGATGTTAGCGAACAGGTCAGCTTGCGAGGCCACGTTACCTGGTTCAGGACTGCGCTACAAGTGATGTTCAGACGAAGAGATGGCCCTATGCTCAATGAGCGGCACACACATCTTGCCTGTCACCCAGCAGAAACCAGACCCCGACCAAAGCAAGCAGCTACCCCCAACCCCCCCAAGATTCTCCTTCCCCAAGGCACAAGATGGTAGAGTAGCCAGCTCTCCAGTGGCCGGCAGAAGAAGGTTTGGAGTGATTGATAATACAAGCATCGCCATCCAGACACGAGGAGAAGAACGGGTTCCCAGTCCGTCTTCGAAAGGAAGTGATATGTGTCGAAGTAAGAGAATGTAATGTTGCCGAAGCAGTCATCAGCTCTTTGCCCAAAGAAGCTGAAAAAGATTGTTGATTTAATGAACTGGAAATTTGCCGAAGCAAGCTAGCTCTCCACCCAGAGACTAGAAAGAGTGAAATGGCCGCACGCAGACACTCTCTCAAGCGTCTAACGAAAGTCTTGAAGAGTGCGGAAGAGGAATGACATCAAGCATTCAGAATAGTATCACAAAAGTCATATCGATCCAGAAAATTGGCATAAAGCCAACGGACGTTGGCTTTGAAGGCGCATCGATAGTACTGGCAGTCATCAGGAGAATGATGATGAGGGCCTTGGCACTGGTCCAAGTAATCATCCTCGCCGTTGTCATCAAGTGGTGGAACATAAAACGGCCGTCTGGCCGGATCGGACAAACATGCGGAACACCAGACGCTCACTAGTACAGGACGATATCGAATGACAGGCGTACCCCTGGCTGCGGCCTAGATACAAGTCAGCAGTTGTTCAATACAGGATGTTTCAGGAAAGTTTGGAACAATGGAAACACTTACTTCGGCACAAGAGCGGCAGCCCGACGGCGCGGTAGTCGATCCATCGAGGATGGGTCCATCATGGTCTGGTGGCGGCCACCGAATTTCTCTCTTGGATTGAACCAAGGAATAGCTGCCATCGTAGACAGGACCTTTTCCACGGCCGTTCTTGGCTGTTGGCTGAAGAAGATTCGCTTCGTCGAGGGAAAGGAAAGTATTCGGAGGCGAGTCTGCCTCGAAGGCCTATTTCCAAGAAACAAGAGTCAGCATTGGGGAATAAAACGTCCCAGGAGGTGCCGGACATTGCGAGTAGAATGTCCCAATAAATGTTGGGCATTGCTACGAGGGGGGTTGATGTTACAAGAAGTTGGTTCCTACCTTGATGCTGTGGATGTTCCATCCACCATACTCGACAAATCGGACAGATCTCGAAGCCTTGGGCTTGGGCTTGACGACCACGAGCGGCGCCACAGACAGGCGAGCGAGTCGGTCATCGACCACGGCAAGGTCAACTGCCATCAAATTTTTAGCATGTAATGTTTATGGAAGTTTTGGGACATTGGAACAGAGCTAAGGCTTACCGGCGGGCGACTTCTTGACCACTCGAAGTGGTTGCACTGGGCTGACCTTCCGGGACGCCGCCGGTGATGGGCGAATGGAAACCGTTGGCGAGGTCTTCCCTCTGGCTCTAGTAACCTGCAGGTGAACATGTCAGCATAAGAGTGAAGGACGATGGATATAGTGGGCACGGTGGGTGCATTGCAAGAATGGCGAAGGAGATACTGCGCACGATTTATATATTGCAGTCGTCGACGACAATGGATGTATTACCCACAATACGTACATTGAGGAAGGAAGGCTATGGATGTACTGTCCAAGATGTGTACATTGCAGGGAACAAGACGATGAATGTGTTAGGGGCGATGCGTACACTTGCAGGCAAGACGACAATGAATGTACTGTGCACAATGCATGCAACTCCATCAAAAATGCGCAGGCATAGAACACGTAGGAGACATAGTGCAGATGAAAAGAAAGGAGGGGCAAGGTATGGAGTTGGGATGATATAAACTTACTCGCTCAATGTGCGCATCGATCGACCGCTCGGTGCGGGCAGAAGACGCCGACGATGACGTCGCCGACGTGGTCGAAGGAACGCGAGACGATGGTACAGAACCAAGTCGAGAAACAGGAACGGGTCGAAGTTTGGCAGGAGGAAGCACTGCCGGCTTGGTGGTAGCAAATGCAGAAGCGACCCTGTAAGTCGTAGTGGCGGTACGAGTCTTACGAAGCTGCCGGTCGCAATCTTGGTAAGCAACGACGACCCCAATCGCACAGGAACACGAACAGAAATCAGAGGAATACTTACACGCTCTACATGCTTGAGAATCGAGTCCGCTGTCTTCTTGGGCATAGAAGAGGCAGCGACGGTGGTGGGAACAGGTGGTCGTCGAGAGACCGAAGGAGTGGCAGACTGCGCTGGGATGGCGACAGTCGAAACAGAAGAAACAAAGTGCTGGGAGCGCATAGGAAGACGAGAACGGGTGTTGCTCGAGGCAGAACGAGCTGGAATGGACATTTGAACAGCTGCTAGGGTGGCAAGGCCCAACAATGCTCGGGTGGGCTTGGATGCACGGCAAGAAGACATGATTCGCAAGCTGGAGAAAGAAGAAGAAAACAAGAAAAAAGGTGGGCGATGGGGTACTATAGGGTGGGCTGCAGCACTAAGTTGTTAGGACGAGAGGTCAAGAGAAAGGAAGGAGCAGACTCGGGGCAAGGGCAGACTCGAGGCAAGAGCAACCCAGCCGAACTACCACGAACAGTCTTCGATCGAGACTGACCTGGCTCTGCTCAAGAGGGCGAGAGCTAGACAGCAGTTGCTTGCAACTGGAGCTGCTAAACATGGAGTCATAGAAAGGTTTTGCAAGAATAGAAATGAAGTTGAGAATGGGTGAATAGCTCAAGACTTCCTGAGCGCTTCACACCGAGACCTAACGTGTGAAGACCTGCGCAACTCATTGTATCTCACCGCCGCTCTCTCATCTTACACATTATTAGTTGGATTCAGGCCAGCATAAGCTCACACTGCCATCCTGCCCATCGAAAGCAACCACCACACTGGCTCCAAACTGCAACGGATCTCCCTCAAACACTACGAAATCCCTACTCTCTTCCTTGATATCGAGTCCCAAGATCTGCTCAATGTTCCGAGAGACGAGATTCACGGCTTCCTTTGAAGAGAGACCTGCGTATTTGGCGGCCCAGCTGGCTTCGAGAGGGAGATTGTGGATGTGCGAATCGCCTGCCTCCCAATTAGTTGTCAAGATTTCTCACGCTGCCAATATGTATTTCAGAGGGAAGATTTGGGGTCGAAGGAGTGAAAATATAGATTTACCGTCACCAGTAATCGCAAGGCCAAATAAGACCCCCGCTTCTTCAAGGACGGCAGCAGGAGACTTGGAGAGTGGTGGGCCCGGGAGCGAGTTGAGTTTTTCGAAAGTGTCTTGAGCGCCTCGATTTGCGGTGAGAATGACAGAAATGTTTGCTGCGGCTAGCTCCTTTGCTACCTGCGAAAAGTGTTAGGAGATGAGAGGAAGGGGGCCAATGAACAAACGAGAGGGGCTCCGGCTCCTCCAAGGAGGATCAGATTGATGACTGGAAGCTCTTGCTTTATCTTAATGAGTTGCATTATGTCGTACTGACTTGTATTAACATCAAGGAGACAGCGGAGGGAGTGTGATATATACCTCATTCTGGGCATGAACAACTAGCGGAAATGCGCCGTCTGCCGCTTTGCCGTAGACGTTATCTTTACCGGCATTTTCGGACAGGATCCGGCGGAGCTTCGAGATTTCAGATGAGATTGTTGATAAAGATTCACCTAAACGGTTAGCATTTGTCTCTAAAAACAGCAGAAATCAAATGTGTCATACTTTTCGCCGCCTGTCCGATGGCAAAATGCAAAGCCACCTCGTCTTGGAATATCCCACCATCCAGAATTGTCTTCTTCCCACTCGTCTTGATACCGGTGCTCACGCCGCCGACGAATCCCTGATATAAAGGTGCAGTGACAGCTCGAGTGACACCTCCAATTCTAGCTCTAGCAAAAGCTTTTCCATCGAGATGAACCCCGTATTTGGCATAAACGGTATCGTTCGGGTTTAAGCTCCCTTTCCTGATTTCACCATCGCCAGTTGATGAGTCCGATGAAATCTCCATGAGACCGAGACTAACGGAGACTGTGGTGAGTCCAGGGAGAACATGTCCATTTTTAAGACTGATCGTCGTGCTTTCTGCGCTTGCGCTAGCACATTGATCTTCAGAGTCGAAGCAGGTGATCGTGCCATGGTTAACGACCATTGTGAGACTACCAGATTTCGCGGTTGGCCCCAAGCCAACTTCCAGATAAGATCGTTGAATCCCAGTGATCGCAATCTTGGCTCCAGTTTTCTCAATTGCGCTGCAGCTCCTTTGTTTGACGTCAGCCGCAACCGTGGGTCGCATGTCCGGACTCTTCAACTCGTGACGACCCTCAGACGCGACCTTTGACAAACTCCCTTCAGTCGTTTTGGCATCTAAAACATCCTTTCCATCGATGAAGACGTTCAAAGCCGTTGCTCCAATAGAGAGGGGATGAGAATCCCATACAACAAGGTCGGCGTCGCATCCTTCACGCACATACCCAACTCTGTGGTCAATCTGTAAAGATCGAGCTGGCACACTGGTGACTGATTGAAGTGCTAGATCTTCAGAAAGGTGGAAAGAATGAGCGGTTGCGGCTTGGTAACTAAAATTGTGGTTAATTGTGTTCAAGTGAACGGCAGTACTCGAAAACTCACAGTAGATATTTTGCATTTGTCTCAGTTTCAACGTGGTCCTGACATATAATTAGCAACCTGACGCCTTCTTGATACTGGCAGAGCTTACTGATTTGTACGCGACTGGCACCCCGTGTTCGGCCAGGATTTTGCCAGCCCACAGATTTGCTTCGTAGGCTTCCTTCTTGTAGAGACCAAATTCAGCAAAAGTTGCAATCGTGATGTTACTTATAGAATGTGAGCTTCCGAGATGTCTTCATGTCAGGACTTTCACTAACTCGCCACTGTCCTTGATCATCTCGGGTACTTTCCAGGCTTCCAAAGCATGGTGAAAAGCCTGAATTCTGAAGCCAAACTCCTTGCTATGATGAATCATGTCCCAGAAGTCTTCCGTTTCGTAGCAATGAATGTTGACCCCAACCTTTCCACGAAGCATGCCAATACTCGAATCGTATTCAAGATAATCAGTAGCACCGCCATCCTTCGATGTAGATTCCATGAAGCTGGAAATGGCAGCAACATTGCCAACTTCTTTCAAAGCCTCAGCTTGGAGACACCAAGCATCTTGCTTTCCCATCAACTCTTTGGCTCTCTCCATGTGTTTCCTAAAGTACCAAGCATTCCCCATTCGAGTGTGCCTGTACACTCGCCTTGGATTCTCGCCACAAGCCATTTTCATGAACCTTCTCCTTTGAGAGACTGGAATTCCGTGCTCAAGCAGGATCTCTTCCACAACTTCTTCTGAATTCTCTCCAGACCTCAATGCATTCTTGACAAGCACAGCTTCGCCACCCATGATGTTCGCCGAACCAGGGAGAATAAGGGATGTTGTGACACCACCAGAGGCAATGACGGTGGTTGCAAAATCATAGGCTTTGATAGAATCGGCGATCCGGACTTGGGGCGTTACTGGACCCATTTCAGGGTTGACTTCATTTGTATCGTCGGTAGCGCGGAGGAGAGGCCAAGCAAAAGCAAGATGGTGAGAATGCAGGTCAACTAGACCTGGTGTGACAAACTTCCCTTCCAAATCAAAGACTTTGGCATGGCCTTCAAATGTGACTGATTTTCCGGCTGTGTCCACAGATTCAATGATCCCCTTCTTGAACACGATATCAACCTTCTTGTCCAGAACTGTTTCCCCATCAAACAGCTTCACATTCCTTAATATAACTGTCTCATTCTGTCCGGTGAATGGGTTCCACCTTGGATTGATTCGTGATCCAGCGCTGGTCACGCGATATCGAACTGGTGGCGTGGTGATCTCGGCACACTTTTGAAGCCCAGCTTCGAGACGATCGAGGTAAAATTGTGACAATTTGACCTCACTTGGAGATATTTGATAAACATATCGTGGGAGGACTATGAATTGAAGTACCAGTACTAGTAAGATGAGGGTGACGACAGTAATCGGTGCTTTAGGACGATACCGGCGTCCATGGCGAGGAGATGATGGGGTGGAGAGGAGAGGGTCGTGAAACTTTGGTTGAGGGTTATTACCCGCCGCCATTATTGATATGTATATTGACGTAGATGACTCGAGATAGAGGAACGAAGGAACGAAGCTTGAAATTGAGCTCGGGAGAGCTTGAGCACAGTTTCGGAGCTAGACCCGATGGAGAAGGTGGGGGTTGGTTGGTATTTGAGGTTGATAAAGCTCTCCTGATAGCCATGAAACGATTCGAGAGTAGAAGTTCTCGCTGTCAGCTGCATGAAAGTTCAAAAGAGTTGCATTTGCGATGCCAAATTACAGGACTTTATATTTTGATATAGGAACGAGATGTGAATCAGTCACGTTATGCACCGCCACCCCCTTGCCAGCCACACGACTCATCAGATTCGATTCCTGACGCCAGCGCCACAAGAGACAATCAACTTGCCCTTCACAATATCCAAGACAAGCGAGTTCTCGTCGTTGTCCAATGAAGCAAGATGTCGACGCAATCTCCGATCTTCTAGCCAGTTTGCCAACCACATCTTGCGACCTTTCATCCATACTCCTTCCATTCAACACTCTCCGGCTAGGAATACTTTGCTGAAGAAGACCGGATGGGATCAGCCAGACTCTTCGGAGGTGCAGGAAAGGACGTAACGCGACTCTAGAAATCGTTAAAATCCGATCTCTTCTCTCAACGCTAGGCTGGTCGTTGCAACACTTCTGATGCTTTGCGCTTCAGGGTCTGCTTCGATTCGACTGAGCTTGATGTATTGGGTGACGGTCTGTCGTTCATCTTGCCTTTGCCCGCTTTCTTGGTCTTCCCCGCCGTAATCTCATACTTATCCAGCCAATGATCGAAAAGACATTCCGATTGTAGTCGCTGGCCTTTCCGTTTCTTGCCGTTCCGTCAGGTCTTGGTCCTGTCATCCCAATACTATGCCCATTTGGCCTTGAGCCTATCTAACCAAGTGACCAAATTTGCCCCATTCTCTCCGCTAACGGCCAATGGTGGGATTGCCGATCCATTACGATCCGTTGCGAACTTGATTCTGACGGCATCGCCACGATTCATGGAGTCATAGCTGTAGCAGATCGGATGCTCCTCAAATCCTTTCTGATCACGTGCCCACCACACCGATATCTTTATCTTTGGGGGGGGGGTGTTAGCAAAGGTAAGAGAACGGATCACTTCCTCCGCCATTTCGGGTTCGTGACCGGCTGTTAGCGGAGGTTGGTTGGGCGTTGCATTGTTCGGGAAGGAAATCGTTCGGGACAGAAATGACGTGGAAAAATATGATAGCGGGCAAGGAAACCTAGTTGAACTTGTAGATGTCGGTTATGAAAGGGTGAAATTGGATGGTAGTGTGACAGTGTGCTGGCGTGAAGCTTGAAATGCGGGAGAAAACAGAGGAATGGTATTGACTTCAGAAGCGATATTCAGCTTTGAACAATGCATTTTTCAAACAAAGCTTAAAGTGCAAAGGTGACATGAAAGTGCGCGAATTGTTTTAAATGAGAAATAGACCTTTGCCCCTGGTCTCTGAGTGGATATCTGTGTGTAAAGGTCATGCGGAGGTATTTAAATTGTTTGAAATAAACGTATCCTCTTGCTTTTCACTTGCAAATAAGTTAAAAACTCTTTTCAAATGGGAAGAAGATATGGTACATGAGAAGCAATGGAACAACCTATCAGACCTCCGCTCAATCACCACCGATCGCTGCACCTTCCCCGGGTTGGCCCCGCGAAATTCGACGACGTCTTGCTTCACTGGAAAATGATGAGAAATCAACAAGAGGCTTGGAAGACTTCGAGGACAACGGCTCGGAGTGGCGAGGCTATTGCCGACAAGGATTATACCGCGGAGGCTGCTGGCACGGCAGGAGTTGGTGTTGGCAATTCTCTGGTTCCAATATAAGATTACATCCCAATTTTGATGGGGAAATCTTCTTCCAATGATCTACAAGCGATCGAACTTTCACAGTTGGTAATTTTAATGTTCCACTAAAACGCAGAATATTTGCAGTGGATATGAATGTGCTTTCCAACTTGGGGAATTCATAGAGACTTCTATGTGCGCTGGCAGGATTTGGCGTAGACGAACACTCGTTGAACATTAACAATATTCATTACCCTTATAACAATCAGAAGCCTAATTACAAGCCGTCCCATTCCCTTCCCAATCAGCCAAACTATGACACAGTAAACGTACTACTCGTCCCCGTAAACGCACTAATCTTCCCCGTAATCGGCGCCTTTGCATCCCCATTATACACAATCCTGTACGTGCCCGCGGTCGTATAAGACTCCGTTTCCCAACTAATCACCACATGGCTACTACCTAACAAGCCATCATCTCTAACCCACGTATACTCGAGATGCCAATCATGATCGTCTCGCACCGTCGTCCAGTTGCCGTTGACCTGCTGCTGGACCGCGGCGAATGTGCCCTCCAATCGGAGATTGTTGCGTGGGTTGGCGCCAACGAAAGAGGCGCTTACCACGTCCCCTATGCTGTAACTGGCTTTTGGCTGCGTGAGGACGTCGCCGAAGGAGGTGAAGAGGTGGGGGTTGTCGTAGACGACGCCGGCGATAAAGCTGAGTGAGTTGTTAACGTTATTTGGTGGGAGGGTGCCTTGTGCCGGCTGGCCGGCGCCTGCTGCGAGGTATCCAATGCTCGAAGTTGAAAGGTGGATATAGGCGTAGGACTCCCATTGCCCATACAAAGTAGATGCTCCTTCATATCGTTGGACGTTGTATTCCTCCGGTGTAGTGGCGTAATGGGCGTAAGTGTTTGCTGGTCCACCGAGAACGACCTTAGGCGTGCTGGTCACGATGGATTTACTGGTTGCTGCTTCCGCGACAGCGGCTTTCCAGCGGCGGCCTGTCATAGTCGTCGCTTCGGAGGGGGAGATGATCATGATTAGCTGGCCAACGCGGAAGCTTTGGATGTCGACGATATTGGGAGTCCAGTCGTATGGTTCGTGCATCTGTCCGACGTCGAGGAGGATTGGCTTGGGGTATTGGCAGTCGACTTGCTCTTGTGTGGGAGTGGTGAGGAGGTCGGACACAACGGTCCAGAAGGGATTCTGTGCCATGGAGGAGTTGTCGCCTTGCACGAAGTCGAAGGCTCCGGGTCCGTCGGTGGTTCCACCTGCGAAGGACCGTCCCATGGCGGCGGGGCAGGTTTGGACAACTGTTCCATTGGGAAGAGGGAAGCTGTACCATTGCATGTCGTTGAAGAACTATAAACGTTAATATGACTTACAAGCTTCATCGGAGAGGCTCAGACTCACGTGGTAAAATCTAACGCTAGGGTCAGTTATAGCTGTCGCCTGGCTATCGAAATTATCCTATCAAATATGAGTCTTTTTCCCCTCAAAAATCCTTCGGTTCGGAGATACTCACATAGAGCGTCTTGGCTCCAGCATACACCCGTCTGCCAATTTCGTAGCAGCTCGCTACGCCCAAGTCAAGTTTCTGGTATTCCGGTCCATGTCCGTGGCAATCCTGAGTGGTACCACCGCATGTACTGTGCTCGAAATCACATTGCGCTCCAGTAGCGTCACACCAAGTTCCAAGAACGTTGGGTGAAGTGTCACCGACGCTGCTTTGGCTGAAAGCTGCCACGAATCCTGGGGCAGCGGACTGATCACTTTTCATTGCTTCCTCAAACAAGTAACTGGACACACCCTTGTTGTCTGATATCTGGATTAGTACTTGATTGCAAGCTGTTGGTTCTGGATACTCACCTCCTGTCACATGAGTATTGTTCTCAAGCATAGAGGTTCCGTGAACACTACAGAAAAGGTCAGCTTGAAGTTCTGAAAAGCAGAATATTTGGCTATAAGTCTTGGGCGTTGCATGTTTCTTACCTGTGCCAGCACAAAACCCCAGTATTCAGGCCATCGGAAGCTCTCTTGAATCGCAACATGGTGAGAGTCGTGTCCACAGTAGCATCATATTTAGCTCGTTCCTCCGCAGGGTTCTGGAGATAGGCATAAAGACTTCTGTTGATGTTCGCGTCCGTGATATTCGTATCTGCGTAACTCAAAGTGCCAGGTGCAAGGCTTTGGTGGGCTCGTTGAATCGAAAGGACCGATCCATCAACAATTGCCTGATAACTCTGTTTTGAAAACCCAAGACTCGTAACTTGGGGCAAAAGGTAATTCAACCAAGCTCCAGGCCCGGAATGTTGGTGGGTTCCAGTCACAGCAACGTTGCTTTGATTGTACATCGAATACCCTGATCCAAGATTTGCAAGACCTTGAAGAATGCCGTAGCGGATTGCTGTGTCCCCCATTGCGGTGTCGATAACAAGGTATACAAAACGGTCTTTGGGATTTGTTACGCTGCCAATGATGAAAGTACGGGAGTAGAGCCTGGAGATATTAGACCTGGGCCTTGAAGACGTCATATCGGCACTCTCACCTCTGTCTAAGACCTGTCCCAATCTGACCTAGAGATGCATAACCCATGAAGTTGAGCTCAACGACAGGTCTAGAAACCTTAGTAAAATCTAGTAAGGGGCAAAATAAGGTGTCCGTACCCAGTGATATCTGCCTTTCCAACACCCAACAAATATTGATCGCCTGTTGTTGCCCGCGCAATCATTGCTTCTACATCTTTATCCACCTCCAAATCTGCAACCCTTCGCGCCGGAGTCAATGCTGTCGCGCTTCCTAACAGCGAAGTCAAGAACAAAAATGAGAAAAGCAGTGAGAGAAAAGGGCGCCTCGGCGCGCCATGAAACTGTTGGCATGCCATATTTTCGACTTCCAGAAGCTCGTCTTCTGAATATCAAAATTATGAATTCGGGTTGGAGATCTTGGACAAGAATCAAGGGTGCAGCTTAGCTTGTTATCAAGTCATAACTTGGGAAAGAATCAAGGGTGCAACTTAGCTTGTTATCAATTCATAACTTGGGAAAGAACGTCCATGCCGTGGCAGAGACATCCTGCAGCGTAGGACCGAATCTATTCGATCTCTTGACCAAGCGCACACGGCATTGCCTATTGCGATCACCGCAATCTACTACGTAGCATACGGAGAAATTAAGTGACCGGCGGTGGTAGGTCACACTTGATTCTAGAAAAAGTCTGGATAGCTAAGGGTACTTCTCGGTGATCACTTCTCGTTTGAGGCCAATCAGCCGGACAGAACGCAGGACACGCAAATAGGAGGAGCCGTTGGGCCAGCCACACCGATCGAATCGGTGGGTAAAGCATGGCGGAGGGGTGTAACCCTGATGCAGAACCATGCTTGCGGCATTTGGCCAATTGACTGGCAAGAGCGCCGGCCAGCGAAAGTGTTGGCGTAGGAGGAGATATTCGGCCGAGGATGTGTTGTCGAATAGCAGCTGAAAGACGCGGTGTTGCTGGAAAGGGTTTAGCGGCAACCACATTCCAACCAGGTTCAGGAACAGCCGTCCCCTGCACGTGTTGCCCCGCGTCGAGACGTGCATGCAATGCTGCATCCACTTCCTGCATCATTCCTTGGTCCCAGTCTATACTCCGCCGCTTATCCATTCTATCGAAGCCACATACTCCGTAGATTGCATAGAGTGGAACTTCTTGCACTTTCAAGAGGTCAGTATCAGGCGATCAGCATCCAAGCCTCTCCCAAGTGCTACGAGCCAAGATTCAGCGGTTTGTCCAATCGGATCTCAAGCGTCCGCTCAGTGCATTGGCGCCGGTCCCAAGATGTCAGTCAGGACGGTTGAGGCTCAGACTGCCGGTGCTGCACTCCATCGGCTTTCACCGCCGTGAGATGACAAGATCTTATCGGTCCCGCCATTGTCTTATCTTGCGTGCGGGGACAGACCCACTCCGGAAACGCCATCTTTCCGTATTGGGAACCTCAGCTGACTTTTGACGCGAGTTCAAAAGGCTGATGACTTCCTTTCGTCTAAAGATGGACCTTTCTGGTCGGAGACAAGAGAATAGTGTCCTTGGGTAGCACAGCCCTATTTCCTCCACACGGCACTCGGTCGGGAGATGGGAGACACTCTTCCAGCCACAATTGCCGATTAGGTGAGCTATGGGTCGGTAGAGTTCATTTCTCGGTACTCCCATATGGGTCAGAAATAATCAATTCGGGTCCATTCCTCCTGGCTGTGAACGTGGACAAATGAGAAAGATGGTGACTTCAAATGAAAGACGCAAACTTCGGATGAAAACCGCAGGGAAAGAGCTAGTAACTTCAGACGAAAGGAACGTACACATCGGACGAAACCCGCAGAGAAACGCACTTGCGCTGCACACTTCACATCAATACAACTGAGACTTCAGTCCACCCTGAGCTCTGCCAAACTCGCAATGTGATTTCTCACGCAGTGACATTACACCTCAACTATCATGTCATCTTCATCCTCGTCTTCCTCATCCTCTTGTTCTATCTTCGCCCAACTGCCACCACCGGGCATAGCTTTTGGACGCTCAGAACTCTTATTCGGCCTATGTTCCAAAGCCTTCATCCCCCCGTCCACCTTCTCCTCACCTTCTTCATCTCTCATCAGAACTTGTACCAATCTCTCGCATGCTTCTCGGACACCTTCATCCTCGATTTGTAAATGGGTTTCTCTGATGATTGGGTACACTTTGATTTCCCTCAGTATGTCCCTTCCCTGTCTCGTAGTGGTGAGAAGCATGAGTGTCTCGACATGTGTCTGTATAATCGTAGGGTCAGAATCTCGTCTCTTGTCTGGTGGAAGCAATTGTAGGTCGGGCAGCATGGATTGCGTATCCTCTTCGTCATATTCCTCATTGCCTGTGATCGGTAGCAGCAAATACGGCAGAATGTTAATCTCATCTTCAGCCATCAACTCAGAATGCGAATCGATTTCAAAAGCAACATTCTTGATTGTGCTCGCAACGCCTTTCCGTCGAACATCGGATTTATGTTCTGTGAAGACAATCATTTTCGTCAAGGGGATCACTCCATCATATTCTTGTTTTGTGAGGAAGTAAGTTCGTCCTTCTTCGTGCTTTGCGAGGTCTGCGAAGAGATAGGAGAGGTAGTCGAAGTCTGCCGCTTTGTTGTATGTTCCATCTGCACCTTTGACGAATAAATCCAGCAGTTGATCAATTGCTCGGTTGTTGGAAGCTAACTCTTTCGGTGCAGGTCGCTCGACAGCCAATATGTCCTTTAACTCGTCAAATTTGGCCAGATTCGCGAGGAGCATAGATATTAGGTTGGCGTTGGACTCGGCGGGGTTCTGTCAACAAAGATCAGCGACTGCTGGAGAAGTCGAACCGAGGAGCGATGTACTGTTATGCGACCCAATATCGTCCTTACAAAACTTTTGTCTAGAGCCAAGTTCTCGAGTATTTCACGGTCTATGGATAGGTTTATAAGGACCGTAAGCGCATCTTTAGCGATTTGCTGGGAGGTTCTTAGTCGCAATTCGGGAAGTGGCCGACAGAAGGACTGACTTTGTAGTCTCGCACCAAAAGCTTCAGATCTGTTATTGGTTGAAGCTGGTTCGTTTTAAAGATTGCGGGTTGAGAGAGGGAGTAAGGGACGAGGCTTTCGACAGCTGTGGCGGGGTCAGTCCTGGTCTCCCTCGAGGGGAGAAGGTTAGTCACCGAGCTGTCGCACCTGAGTGTTGCCATGGGATATGAAGTCAACGAGCTTCAAGATGTAATCAGCAACAAACTTGGAATAGTGTGACGCGTGAGCTTACCTCTTCTAAGTGTGTAGGCATGATGGGCGATATTATGGAACTGCTTCTTCCTGCTAAGCTGCATGTTCAGAAATTATTTTGATGAGTGGCCGAAACCGGTCTAGCACGCTTTATTCTGCCGAGGCGAGAACTTCACCTATGGAAAGCCGGAAGAACGTCTTCACGGCCTGGAAAGTGGAGAGGATCTCTGCCAATCGTCTGCATGCTGTCGTTTTCTGAGACTCGGGAGAAGCTTGAGTTTGCTCGTGCTTGCGTTCCAGACGACTGGCTGAACCGGAAAACCCACCCTCAAGGATTCAAATTACCCTATGAACACAGTTGAACCTCGGAAGGCTGACGTGAGGGACCCTTCTCAGCAAGATGAGTTTCGCATGGTGGAGACGTGCATGGGCTGGATAGCAATGATAAGTAATGCTGGTTCCCTCAGCTGGATTGATATACCACCCTTCAACATTCTGTTCTTCCCTTCTTTGGCATTCAAAAGTCAGTCGAAATGTCAAACATCATAGCCTTTTCTATCGCAATATCCTTTGGATGTCTTGCAACTTATCACACCAATGATTCTTTGACAACTTTCTCCTATCTGAAAGCAGCCGCCTTGAGCATTTTGATATATGTCCCTATCCAGTTCACCTGGACTTGCTTCTTGTGGCCTCTCTACTTCAGCCCTTTGAGGAAGTTACCACAAGCCCCAGTATGATTTCTTATCGTCGCAAGAAACATTTATTCTGATATATCTCTAGCGAATTGGGGGATGGAAAAGCTTCTTCAGCATAACAAGCCCTCCACTGGTCTTGGAATTCATGGATACCGTGCCTCATGAACACTTCTTTCGAATGTTGGACATTTTCAACACAGAAATAGTGATCCTGACAGATCCAAAAGCGATCACGCAGCCTTTTCAGACAGATTCTTATGAATATATCAAGCCTATGAATTCCAAAAAGATAGTAAAATATCTTCTTGGAAATGGCTTGGTCGTTTCCGATGGCCAAGACCACAAGGTAAGGCACTTGGGAGAATCTCCGTGCTCTAGTCACTTCTGACAGTGTTTCAGTATCAAAAGAAACACCTCGCTCCAGTATTTAACTTCAGAGCTGTGAAGAATTTGTACCCTCTCTTTTGGAAAAAGAGCAGCGAAATGGTATCCCTCATCAAGGCCGAGATCGATACCAAGCCAAATTCTTCCAGTCCCATAACTGGAATTGTCAATATTGATGACTGGAGCGGAAGAATAGGACTTGATATTATCGGGAAAGCTGGGTTTGGTTCAGATTTCAATGCCCTTTCGAATCCTCACACGCCTTTGAATACGTCATACCGGGACGGCTTCATCCCAGACAAGGCAAGTCCCAACTTCTCAGAGTATCAGTCCATCTCGTGGCAATGTCCAACAGCTCCTGGAACATTCTACTCCTGTAACTACGTCAAAGAAGTATGCTGACTCCGATTTCTTGAGAAAAGACATCTGCCATAATTTTCTTACTTTCAGTTCTCACGTACCCTGCTCTGATAAGACTGCTTCCAATCGAGAAGAATCGCCGAACCCGTGAAGGACTAGTTACGCTTAACAGCTACCTCACTGATCTCATCAGCCAGCGGAAGAAAGATATGATGATGAATGATAATGAATCGGACTACCTTGACAAGATGGGCCACAAAGATATCATATCTTCAGCAATGAAAACTAATGCTTTCACCACGGAGAACCTTGTGGATCAGTCCAAAACTTTGTTGGGAGCTGGACATGAAACGTAAGTCCGTCTCTATCGTGTATCTTACGGTTCGTTAATTTAGTACTTTGGAAGTTCTTCGGTTGCCATAACTTGGGCAATCTATCTTCTCAGCCAGCCAAAATACGCTCACATCCAACAACGTCTCCGCGAAGAAGTCCGTGCAAACCTTCCAAGCCCCTCCTCAGGGATTGAAGTCAATGCGGAGCTACTCGATAAACTCCCTTATCTCGATGCAGTGAGCAAAGAAACCATGCGCGTACGGTCTCCTATTACAAGAACCTCGCGAATACCTCTTCGCGATACGCAGATCTGCGGGGTAACAATGCCAAAAGGCACGACCGTCCAAGTATTGCCCTGGGCGCTGAACAAAACAAAGATCCATTGGGGCGAGGACGCCAGGGAGTTCAATCCTGAGAGGTGGCTCGTTGGTGAGAATAAAGCGAATGGTGGAGCATCAAGTAGCCTGGCGCATGCTACGTTTGGGACTGGGACGCGGGCTTGCATTGGTAAAGGTATGTTTTACCCTCGTCTTTAGGAACTGCTCGGTTCTGATCCGTGAAGGATTCGCTATTGGTGAGAACAAAGCGATTCTGGCTGCATTAATCGGGAGTTTTGACTTCAAGCCCGTTGGTGGGAAGACACAGGATCTTGAGATAATGTATGGGGTTACAGCGAGGATCATTGGGGGCTTGCCAGTTGAGGTTACGGCTATTGACGGCTGGTGATGCTGCGGTTCAGCGACCATCGAAGCTAGGATTTAATTATATATGGTGGTGATCGGTGTTCATGTAAATCTTATGATTTGGAATTCATAGCAGGCCCCTCGGATCTATTTCGGTTCCAAATTTGGTGTACACATTGAACTGTGGTCGTACGTTGGTTGATGCTATGGCCCCTTCAGGGTTTGCTGTTCTCAGAAGTGCGTTACATCAGACCTCAAAGGTACATTTCAGCACTGACGCGGCTCCCTGAACATCCAGCCACAAACCTTCCTTTCCTACCGTGATGGAATGAAAAGGCAGACAACTGAGACGATGCAGAATGCCATGCCGGCTCCATGATGCAATTTGACAACTGTTCCATTGGCTCAAGTGTGCTCAGAGAATCCAGAATACGCTGACAAGCTCCGAGAGCTCGGTCAAGTCGCGAATCGCTGCTCATCCCAAACGGCCACACATTCTGGAATCAGACCCCGGCACTCAAACCGGCATTCTCAGGTCTGGCACACTCCTTCCAGTCAAGCAAATAACATGCTTCAATCCAGCATCGTGATCAATCACGACTCCACACATTCAGCCACCGTGGCGTCAAAGGTGATGAGAGGTTTTTCAGATCATGCCACCAATTGAAACCGCCACCGAAAGAGCCGGCGATTCACCAACCACTTAAAGATGCAGTACGCAGACCAGGACTGGATTTCCTTTTGATATCTGTCACTTCTTTTGCAATCATTGATGAATTGTGATGCTGTGTATAGTCCAGCATGGAAACACGAAGTTCGAGTTTCAGTGAAGTCGGGGGTCGATTGTGGGCTACAGGCAGAACAAAGGAGGGCCCGGAGGACCCGTTGAAGAGGGCAGAGAAGGCTATGGGGTAAGCTTTTCTGGCTAAGTATCTTGCTCTTTTATTGACGATCGATAGAAAGGAATGGTTTGCTGTAACCGCTTTCCCTCTATTTGCTGGTACTTTTGGTACAATCGCCAGTGCCCTGAATGTGTGTGCCTTGGTGGAGCCATGGCGCTGCAAGATTGTTAACGATGTTGTGAACTATGTTGATGATCCAGCTTGGTGTGTTTCAAAGTGTAGCTCATCCAGACTACTATCTGACTCTAAGAGCTAGGCTGATCGGCATCAACGCCTGCTCGATCTTCTTTGGAGTGATGGCGAATCTCGCCATAATGCCAGTCATGGGTGATGGATCGAGTTCTCTGACGAAGCGTGGCCTTAGCAGTTTGAATCTCGTTTGGATCGCCATAGTGGGAGGATTCCTGGCTTCTTTCATTCTAATCGCGTTGGTGGTTGCCACTGCTATTGCCCTCCCATTACCGTTCCCTCTCAAGCGCACTTTCACACAAGCATACTATTTCGCCATCATGGCTGCAGTCCTATATTTTGTCACCTCGGCATTCATTGTATACACTGCCAATATGCTACGACGCAGTCAACAGACTAGAGAGCAAATCAGGATGGAGTTTTCGCAGGGCCACCGCGGCCTGAAGTTACTGACCATGCTATTCATGGCCTATCTGCTGCTCGGCGCCCTCGCATTCTCACAAATCGAGGGATGGGGATATCTCGATGCGGTTTTCTGGGCAGATGTCACTATTCTCACCGTCGGATTCGGAGATTTCAAGCCGGAGACTCATCTTGGACGCTCTCTACTGTTCCCCTACGCCGCGTTTGGAATCTTCATACTATTTCTCGTCATCTACGCCATTACAAGTGTAGTCTTCGAGCGGGGCAAGTCAGCATGGGAAGTCCGTCTGCGAGATCAAGAAAGAAGGCGCCATGTTCAAAAGCGAAACAATGATCAATCAGCTGAAAGCACCCAGGCCAAGCCTGATGACCCACCATCTGATTCGGTACCCAGATCAAAAGAGACAATCGCTCACGACGAGCGAGAAGCAAGAAGACGAGATTTCAACACGATGAAGTTCGTCATATTGAGGGCCGCAAGGAAGCGGATCCTGTATTCCTTAAGTCTGTGGTTCTTCTTCGCGTTCTTTCTGTGGCTCGCCGGTGCGGTTGTGTTTTATCGAGCGGAGAAGGATCAAAGGTGGACTTATTTCCAAGCAGTCTACTTTACTTTTGTGTCACTTCTGGCCATCGGATACGGAGACGTTACGCTCAAAAGCATGCTTGGAAAGGCATTCTTCGTTCTATGGTCACTGGTAGTTGTACCCACGCTCACAATGTTGATCAGCACTGGGACCGAAGCGGTTGGGATACCCTACTTGACAGGTTTGAAAAAGTGGTACAGTCAGAAATTCCACCAACAGCCCCCAAAGACTAAGAAGCATCTCTCTGGTACGTACTCCTGCACCTCAGGAGCTTCCTCGTCACTAACGCAGCGCAATCACAGCTGGCCTGGTCCCAATTGAACAACTTCCCAACAACATCCATGACAAAAACCACCTTCTCGTCCAAGCAATCAAGCGCGTGGCCATCGACCACATCAAAAATCATGAGAACAACCTCCAACAAGAATACACTTTCGACGACTGGGAATACATCTTCTATCTCATGGGTGTTTTGGAACCATCCTCAGGTGATCAGAGTGCTAGCAATAGAGATGATGGCAATGGGAGAGAGAAGATTTCGCCGAGATTGCAACGAAATGGTCTCGAGGAGTGGACTGAGGGCGGCCAGATTTTGGACTGGCTTCATGGGAAGAATCCGCTGAACGTTAGTGAGACACTGACTGAGTGGGTTCTGTTGACGCTTGTTGAGAAGCTGGAAGCGGAGCTTCTTGAGCTGAGGAAAGAGTTAGGAAACACGGCTGGGATGTGACGAGACGGCTTCGGATCTTCAGAATCGACTTGCAGCACCGCTCCTTCGCTGAGCCAGGTGGGAATCGAGGAGTTTGCGTCAATCGGGTATGGGTATGAAAGGGGACGAAAGTTCTCCTGAGCTCAAGATACCCCACCCTCGTCCTGAAGAACGGCGTCCAACGAAAACAAGAGAATTTCGGCTTTTCAAAAGTTTGAGAGATCTGAAGGCAGCTTCTCTCTCGGTGAACACGAAGTCTTTGCTTCGGATGTGCCGTCTGGTTTAGATAGGCTGGAACATATCGGGAAGCATACACCCGGCAAGAGACGAATCAAAAATCCCATTCAACACAAATACACGAGGACACTTATCTTCTGTGAAGAATGACAAAGGAAACCATTAGATCATGCGCCGTTCACCCATAATATCATCCACAACTTTGAAACTTTGGAAATCGACAGTCTCGATTTCGGTTCTTCGTGTTTCTCTGGGATATCCCACAAACAAAACTCTGCGCCAGACTTTCGTCACTCTTGTTCGTCTCATTCCTGACGGTGATATGTGTCGTCTCGATGATGCTTGGCTTGCTGCCAGCAGCCCGGCGAGTGTTCTTTGCCAGAGCTTTGCAGGGCGTGGGCTCGGGTGTTGGGCTTTGCGTTTGTCACACCGCGGGTGCTTTAATGAAGGACTTTTCGAATTTGTTATATAATAGATATTAATAAATATTTAACATCCGAACAAGAGAGATAATAGAGTATTTGTTAGTATAAAAAAGTATTATAAGGTTCTCAAGAGGTTGCACGTCTCGACTATTAACAAAATTGTGCCTTAATAAGTATCTGGGTCTGCAACAGCCCCTACTAATGATTATGGCCTTAGGAGCGAAAGCCCCAAAAAAAATATCTTTCAACACTTGGGTCTTACCGCGCTAATGTTTTGTTAGTTTTTGAGTATAAATTTCGAAGAGACAGAACTAACATTCGAACGCGGGGCCTCTCGCAAATTAACTTAGAGTAAACCCTAAGCGAGAATCATACCACTAGCTAGTATTTGTTAGTGATGGTCAAATGAGGGTGATTAGGCATGCATACACCATAAGACCGGTTGCTGATTTGGCGAAATTTTGCTTATTCAAGATTAACAAATTACATAGATAAAGACCCATATTTCACGTGATTTACCCCACCAACATTATCCTGACGAACCATCATCCTCGCTTTTCGCCATGATCTCCTGCCAATCCTTACAAAAACACAGCACCCATATCTTCTTCTGAGGAATACCGAAACCTCTACAAATAATCAATGACAACTGATAGCTCGCTGTTTGTTTCGTGATTGTACACTCTCAAGGAGTTCAGAGTTCTTGAGCATTTCCTAACAGAATTCCATCACGACTCAACCTCCAGATTGCCTCACGCGTGCATATATCTCACATGAAACACTTCATCATTTCTCAACTACACATTTATCTATTCCGCATCTAAGCCATCGTACGCAATTTTTATTACATAGGCATCCGTAAACATGGTTTTTCTATCCAAATTCGTTGGTGAAGCTCACACTGACTGTTCTCGGGGAAGCGCTTCACCCAGTCCCAGCGAATCATACTTTCTTATTCCAAGTAGAAGGAGGCTGAGAAATGGCAGTCAATTGCTTGCAGAATACTTCCAAAATTAGACTTAATAGAATGTCTGGGCGAAAGTGGAATCAGGCATTTTTCTTCGTGGTTGAGCTTCAAACCCAGTTGTTACTCCATCCCTCGGTTGATCTTCATAACGGATGCATTTCCTATTAACTTCTATTGAAGAATTACAGTTGGACAAAAAATTCTCTTTTTACCAAATATTCAATCCGCCTCAATCAAATCAAAATCTTCATCCAACTTGAACTCAAACGAAAGTCCACACTTCACCCTCCTCACCATCATGTCCTCCCTAGGATGCTGCCTCGTGTACTTCTGATACTCAGCATGTACCTCAAAGTCATCCGACCACACGAATTGTTTCAACTGCCTGCCCAGGAACAATGGTGGAAACTCGTGCTCCTTCGGATCAAGAACACACCAGTCTTCGATCTGCCAACCCAAGAACTGTCTATTATCAAGACTCGTTATGTATCCCTTAAATTGGAGGTGATTTTTCAGCACTGAGTTGATTCTTGACCGGTGGTTAGTGCCTTCCAAATCCATTGCCCGTTGCCACATCTCGAGCCTCTCCAGATCACGTGCTCGATGCCTTGGGATATAGCACCGTTGGAGAGTACAATAGCCATCCTTGCGAGCATAGAACTCCGTTTGAAAAAGAAGTGAGGAATCGTCTACCCAACACATCTTGAAAGTGGTAACTTCGTCGTTAAAGACACCAAAAGTGGGACTGATGATAATGGCCGATTCCTTTTTTCCCATGAGCCATTTTTGCACATCGTCTCGCAGTTGCTTGCAGACCTGGACTAATGGCTTGAGAACTCCTCGTTGCTTGTTGTTTGGTGAGATAAGGATTGTGTGGTGTGAATTGAGGAGCTGGTCGAAGCTATTGTATCGTACTTCGGGCGGTACACGAGCGAGGAGGAGGGATTTCGATGTGTGGCAGGGGACTTGAGCTTCACTGACTTCGTTTGGTGCTTTTGCCATCTTGAAAATTGAGTTATCAACTCTTGTGTTTGTGAAGTTGGGAGGCTTCTCGAGTTTGATTTTGAAAGGCTCGAGGAGCGTGTTCGCGAACAGTCAGATAGTGGCCTGGCTGTGAATGATGTGTAATTCGCAAGAACTTGTGATTATGAATAATGAACACTTGAAGGACGAATGTGATGTTTAGTGAGTAAAATAAAATTTGGCTGCTCCACAAGTAATTATGTACATGATCCCCCATTCTCATTCGGACTGGTGGTGCTCTGGAAATATTTGGTCCCGGAATAGGCTTTTCCTCCTAGAGTGCCCTCTCGCGCTAATAGAATCCCAGTAGTAAGGCTAAAAACCATGATGTTGCCTTTAGACGCGCTTCTCCGCCCAGTCTATCTATTCCTTTGCAAGATTCGCCTGTTTGCTTGCGTATGGTTGTAAGATTACCAGAAAGAGACATTGAGATGACTAGAAAATTTCCTTGTGTGCAACACACTATGGCCCCGAATGTCACGAGCTATTCCTAATCTATAGAGTATGAGATTTACCGAAATCTTCGGTCTGTCCGCAGAACCATTTTCGTAGCTCTAGCTGTATCTGTGGGGAGACTTCAGCCAAGGTTTCCGTGGATGGTTCAAAATCGATTTTCCGCCATAAAATTGAAGGGATTTGGACTTTCGAGTCAATCTACCTTTCGAAGATCATGAATCGAGTCTCGTTGGGTAGCAGGCTGATAAAACGGTGGTGTTCAAGAAGTGCCCCTTTGGCCTTGGAGACGGCATTTGGCCTTTGCGGCTCAATCCATATTTATTGGAGTCCTAGCACTGCCTTCGATATTTGCGCCTCCTTTGATGCCTTCTTCGCTTTTGAGATCCTCGCCATTTTTGAATACCAAGAAGTCAACTTCTGATATCTCTCTACTGGAGGTTCGTTAAGCGAAGTCTGCAAGCTGTGTCGAGAATATTTCTAATGAGCAGGTGGGTGATATTTGTGAGGCAACGAATGGGAGGCTTTGGTGACTGAGAGCTGCTATTCGTCTAGAAGTGATAATGAAGGACGATGAAGTTTGGAAATTGATGAGAACAGGCAGATTTTCGGGATTTTACAGAAGAAATGTATACACGATCACTTCATTGCAATTCTGACTGGTGATTAAGCGGGGTGGTTCCCAAGGATGTTTGCCGGTGAACTAGATTTCGAATTTTTACTGCGGCAAGGTTCCATGATTTTAATTCGACCTAACTTCTCACACAAAATCCCACAGGGAAAATAACAGCTTCAATTTTGCAGGCCTGCGTCTATGTGCAACATCACGTCAGTCACTAACCTGAATTGAATGTATGGAGGAATATTCACTGAAGTTTTAAAGTTGAAGAGACTATCTGATCATTCAACTGGAACTCACCCCTTTGTAACCAGCAACTCCATGCACCCCCTCAAGTAGCAAGCTCAATGTCCCTAGAACTGCCGGAATAACCACTTTTCGCAAAACACAATGCTCCAGCCACTTTGCAAACAATCACCAATTGGTACATCAGCTAACTCTCAGTCTAACTCCCAGACTCCCTTGCTTCCGAAAATGGATTAAGATATCGAAAGCCATATCCACATCCTCTCTGTCGGCCTCAAGCAACTCCACACTTGGACTGCTTTGCTTTTCATTTCCATCATACAAATTGAATTTCTTGAAAATCCAGGCAAGGGTGAGGTATAGCTCAGAATATTCAAAATTTATCTGCACTGTCTATCAGCGTATGAAACTTTGGCCCATACAAAATTCACCCCAAGACACCTTCGATGTCCTCATGAGAAACTAAGTTGATGTCAGTCAATTCTTGAGATATCTGCTAGGATCGAAAGTCATTCGCGATGGATAGAGTTCTTGGTTCCTGCTCAACGGCAGAGCTGTCATCCTAATTGGGGCCTTTTGCTGTCAGCAATCATCATAATCTTGGAGTCTGACATACCTCTTTCGGAACAATATATTTCTTCCCACTCTTGCATCATCATAAAAGAGATCTTCTTCATCAGGAGCCACTCGATCCTGTCGTAAGCCAGGCTTGGGTGAAGTCGAAAGCCTTCATGTGTAATAGCTGTCAGATTTGGAAGACCCTCGATTTGAAATAATTCAGGCATGGTGGTCTTAGAATCTAGTATGCAGTCTCCAACTCTTCCTTCGGTTCCTTCAAGATCTCTGGGATCGCGAGCAGGCGATGCGTGATGGCCGCAAGAGTGTTGACCGTGGTATCAGTTCCCGCTGCAAGCAGAATACGAGCTTCATCAACGAGCATAGGAGTAGTTTCTGATTCCGGAAGATTGGCGGTGCTGAGGAGACCATGGAAGATGGTCGGCGCCATTTCCCCTCTGTCTTTTCTGCAGTTGCCGCGTTCACTTCTTCAATCGCTGCTGACAATTCCTTCTTCCAGTTAAGCAATAACTTTCAGTGGGTAAACTGTACAGGCGATCATTTGCTTTGCCACCCCCTTGGTCACTGGAAATATGAACATCGCAACACTGAAGCGACTTGATGAGTGAATGAAACCAGGAAATTATGCTCAGTTGATGATACACATTTGCCCCTTCTGTCAACCCAGCGAAATATGACGCATTTAGATCCTCCCGGTCAAGGCTATTTCAACTCCGTCCAAAACAATAATCGGAGATAATGTCGATGGTGGTCGCAGCATATAAAAGCTGCATCCCCATGGGCTCACCAGACTCCACATTCTGTGCCAAGCGACCCAGAACTTTCTTCAAAGTCCGCTGGAGAATAGTTTTCAAACGTTGGATGCTTTGCTTCGAGAAGTAAGGATTCATAGGAGCGCGCCGACTTCGGTGGAGATCGTGGGGAACCGTCCCAATTGCTGCCCTGGGACTTCAAGTTCATTTGTTGTGGGCTTGTATTTCTCACGTCTCTTTCCTGCTGTGCCAAATACTTGGTCCAGGTACTCAAGGCCATTGATGTGCAATACCTCTCACAATTAGACCTAACGATTCGACCTCCTGAATACCGCACGACCCAGACCATCTTGCCATGTTTTTGTGCTTCTCCTCAACCTTCCAAACATATTCTTCGCCTCAGATGAGATCGAAGTAGAATTGATACAGCGAAGTGATATCTAGAAGGACGATCAACAATGTAATTCTTTTGAATAACATCAGAAGAGCTGGTACCTGCAATTCTAGGCCCGGGAACTATAGTGAGCGGGCTAAAATACGATCTATAGACTGCGATAGAGGCGATGTACGGTGCTGGACAGCCAACAGCCACCCACATCTTGCCAGCAGAGGGTGCTAACGAGATCCATTGCGGTGTTCAAGACCCCGAAGGTCTGGTTGATAGATTTCGGATTTGAAGAGAGATTTGATGGGTTATAAGCACATCTTGGGCTCCGTACCCCTGTATCCCATACCGCAATTGCTGCAGCAGGGGACCTTCGGTTATTCGCGTTGAATAGGGAGGGGCGTGGGACGAATCTCATCCTTAAGCTGACTCTCAACAATGGTCACATATTTCCAAACAGAAGTATAGATGCTTGAAAAGATCATGCACTCCCTGCTGTTGTGTTGACATGAACGCGAACTTGTAACTGACAGAGATATATCTCGTTAGGACTCGTGATGTGACCCGCTTCAGGCTTCCTCCCGGGTCTTTACCGAACCCCTGAACTAGCGGTGTAACTCGTGACCGGGTTCAACTGCCATGAAAAAGCACTGTTTTAAATTTTGGAGTTCAAACCTATGAAGGATACTTGCATTGACATGAATATCTGCTATTGACCTTGCGAAGTGCGACTTACTTAGGCGCTATTACTATCACGTGATGTTTACTTTCCTAGGGGCCGCCTTCACGACAATTCACGTGAGATTGGCACATCGAATACCACATTAAAAGTGCAAATTTTTGAGATAATTTTCTGCACATAGGTGCCAAAGAAAACCCAAGTCAACCTTGGATATATGTTCATTGTTCATGCGCCCTGAAATCCATTGGCGGCTTCACTCTTGTTGCAGGCGCCACGTTGTCAGTGACGTGGGAAGGAGCGAATTCAAGCTCCATTCACCGCCACCCTTACCTGAAAAATCGCTTCAAGCTTCCACAGCGATGACTCGATGCCTACAACGAACTATCGGGCTCAGATAGTCGGTGAGCAGTTGCCGCCTTGGGCACGAACCGAAAGCCACTCCGCTCCAGTAAAACCTTCGGGCATCAACACCCACAACCCTGCATCATCAGCCACCCTCTTGTACCTTACATGATTCTCCTGTCGACTTCCAAGCAATTCAAGACATCATTCGCTCCGGCACTCAAGCATCAAGACCCGGTAAGCCTCACCGTTCCCATTCTGGGAAAGTTTCTCGACATGGATCACCCACCACAATACCTCAAAACAACAAGCGCCCCAACGAGCGTGGCTGTCGTGCTCTCAGCTTTGACGGTGTTGGTTGCCTCGGTGCTTTTTGCAGCATGTCTATCGGAATCCGCACCAGCCTGGGACGAGGGTTGGGACGATGGTTGGGCTTTTGCATCCCTCGGGGAGAGAAGGTCGATCTGAGAATGTTGCACTTGCCTCGACTGGGGATGGTTTCATCGCCGTTGCCTCTTTTCTCTTGATGCTGGTCTCCTTTGGTGAATGGCGGCATTGCGTCACTTGACACGATCGAATGACTCAATACTGGGCAGCACTTGAGGCGTTCGAGCGTTGGTCAAACATTCACGGCCTCTTTCAAAGCATATTATCTCTGATTTGATCGCCAGCTTCTTCTGCAGTTTCCTCCACAAACCCTTCGAACACAAATTCCAAATAGATCGTCAGGATTTCAAACTTCATCACAAACTTCATCAACACTTCAAACACAACTACTTGCTTAATACCTAGAAGAAGCTCCTTCAAACCCTTCATTCTCAACATCATGAAGCTTCCGGTAACTCTCCTCTCACTTTGGTTCTTGGCCACACTCATCGCAGCATCGCCAGTTGCAGAACCCTCGGTCGCCATGTCGAACTCTACATTCGAAGAGAAGCATGGATGTCCATCTCAGGGCTGCCCGCACAACTCGGCTAGCTCTATATTAGGCTCAGGCTGTTTGGAGGCGGTCTATGGAGCCCTCATCGTATCTCTTGCGGCGTTGGTTTGATAATAGGTTTCATAGGATATGGGGCAAGGATTTCGACACACTATGACAGACAAGGCCACTTAGCATCAAGTGGAGACAATAGATCTGCATATGTGTCACCTTCTGGGAGTTCCAAGTCTTGGTTTGTGATGACGGCCAATGCCATGATGCCAGCTGGAGTTTGCATGCCTCGGCTCTTCGATGCCAACTATATATACTGTGAATCTCCCTCATGCTTGAAATAAAATATGTCCATCACAATGAAACTCAATCGCGATTGCGTTGTTCTTGTCCTTTGCTTCCTCTTTTTAGCTTGTGGTCTTGGATTTGTTGTGGCTGTAGTTGCGCTCTCCCCGTCGCTTGGGCTTTTCAACACCACTCAAGTCTATGTTGCAGAGAACACCACAAGAGGATGTGTTAACTGTACCACTTTTCTCATTTCTGCTGGTACTACCAAGGATCCCTCGATGCCGACCCTCTTCATCTTGGTGGGGATGGCTGTTGGAATGAGATTGGCCAACCTCGTTTGAGCGCCCGATATGTGCTCCCATATATACGTCACCAAGGATATCTTGAAATCTGCAGATCCTCGGTGGCATTAATCTGTGTGCGGTGCAACATTGGGAACACTTCAGAGTACTTGTCAATCGCATCCGGGTCCACTTAGACCATGCCGAGCCATTATTCAGAAAAGACTTCAGCCTCTGAATGTTCACCTTGTCTGAATAGCAACAAACTCGACTTTCATCACCTCAGCCAACAACCTTCCAAAACCTCGGAAACCTATCATCGACAATAAAAACAAGGTCAAAGGTGCTGGTGTTCATGTGAAGGAGTTTGCAAGACCTTGAATTGGAGACTCCCAATATATCCTGTGCGAGCGTGGGTTGGCAGTCATGCATGACAAGGGTTACTCTGTTAATGAGTTCTTGTGAAGATGAACGATTATGTACTTCTCTATCGATAGCGTCTTTGATAACCCACTCAAATTTGTATCGACATCGCCTCAGACGCTCACTCACTATTGTACCAATACCCTCTTGGACCATCTAATCTTTGTTGGGTCAACGCCGTCTCGGAAACCCGCTAATTTTTGTGCCAACACTATCTCAAAAGCTCACTCCCTATTGTGTCGAAACCGGCTCGGACAGCTCACTCCCTTCAACAAGAGTGATTCACCGCTATACCCCGCATGATTGACAGCAATTCTGACCGACTACGGAGCTGGGTAATTCTCCATTCTTTTTTTCCCCCTTCATCGATCTGTGTTTATTACTCACCCAAGTTCTGAGATGGCTTGATCAATATCAAAACACAATCTCTACGCCGAATCACATTCTACAGAACACCTTCCGAACAACAAGCAAACGAGCTTCGAGACCACCCCTACCAGAATCGACAAATCATTGTGGAACAACGAACTCGACGACCTCCTCCCCTCTACCCGCCATGGCATTTGTAATTGCAATCTCCAGGCTGGTGGTTCTGATTCTAGTGCTCGTCTCACTTCTACCGACTGCGCTTGCATATAGAGGTCCGAAACTCCCACCTCTTCCAGGGGGTTACTTGAATGAAAACACGTTACGCAAACGTTTTTCTGCGCCTCCCGTCAGCAAATTGGTCCAAGTCCTCCTGATGCTCTGGCTGTTTGTCATCATCAACCTGGTCTTCTGGGGATTGGAAGTGGCTGTGGCGCTGCTGATTCCATTCCTTCCCGCTGCAATAGCCATCAAGCGTTTCGCCCGCAATGGCCTCGCAAACCAGGGCTCTTCAAGCGGTCATTTGCCAGGGGTTTCAGCCATGAGCAGCTGGATCTTCATCCTTCCGATCATCGCATTCGTCCATTCTGCCGACAGAAAGCCAGAGAAGGCAAAGCTTTACTTCTTCGCATGCTTGGCCTCGATCTCCTTGGGAATTGGACAAAGCATGCTTTCGAATGGGCAGTCTCTTCAACCTCTGTGGCTCTTCCGTACCGTCGATGCTGTCATAGTTGCGGGTCACCTTGGGATTTGGTATCTGCATCTCGTCAATACCATTGACAACCCGATCGGTCGCCTTCGAGAACTTCTCAATCCATTGTGGGTCAAGCTCGGCAGGGGTGCGATCAAGACGAAACCTGGAGATAGTTAGGGGCTCTCAATGTACAAGGGCTGTTCTGGATTTTCAAGTTCACGAAGTTCCGAATGTTGAAGAAAGGACAGGGATATTCAAATGCACATCAGCAAGGGTGTACATATGCAGACTAGAACTTTCAAGTCCTCGAAGCTCTGAATGTTCAACACCTACCTAGAAATCCAAATGCAAATCACCTAGGATGTACCAGTGAAGATCAGGACTTTTAAATCAGCATCAACACTCCCAAAATCTTTCAAATGCCCTTCTCCTTCCCTTCCAAGAGACCGTAACCAATCTCTTATTCAACTGAATATTTTCCACCTTAATGCAGGTCTTGTTCTCCTGTCCTTGCAAACCACACCCATTTCACCCCTGCCTGAACACCGAGAAATATGTCAACCACCGAAATGAACATCCCACCCTCCTTCCCCTTCGTGACGTGCTGTCCCTCATAAACTCGAATATCACACGTACTGACTTCCGCCATTCCAATTACAACGCACATCATCCCGATCTTCTGGTTAGCGAAACGACGGCTCTTGTAGCGATAGCAGCTATGTATCCCTGCGATGAATCTGAGCCATCTGCATCCACATGTGGCCAACCACACACCTGGCTCTCCGAGAAATACGACCCCGGTGCAATGGCCTTCGCGATCTTCCCAGAGACAGGTGCATGCCATCAGTGATAAGAAGTCGCTGAAAGGAAAGCCTGATACACCATCCCACCCACGAAATTAATAGCTAGGGGTCGTTGTCAGGCATATACTTGAGACTGTTAGGATGCTCCTTAAGCCAGAACTTATCCAGAGCCTTAACATGATCTACGAGAGGCATGTCTCATCGCTTCTAAAGCGTGGGGATTGGACCCGCCGTCTTTCTTGTCATTCAAGACAGACCTCGCGTCCGAGGTCCGAGGAGCCGAGGAAACGCGCCCATTCATTCAGCATCTTTGTGAATATCTTTCTCACCTTTAGATACAAAAATGCTGCATTCCCGCTCTTGGTTCCCACATGTGCATCTAAGATTGCGTTAATCGGCACACCGACCATTCCTGGCTCGTTGAATTTGGGCACCGTGGTGAGGATGTAGTTGAAAAGCTGCAACAAATGGATGTAATCCTGGACTTTTCTCAACACCGCTGAGAGATGACGACCAAGGGGGTCTTCGTACTTGGCGGGTATTTCTTTGAATGTGGTGAGGAAGGCCACGTATAAGGCTGGATCGGACTCGATTACTCTTGGAAGTCCTGGATGACGGGAAGGAAGAGCGTCGACGCGCTAGATCATGTGATGCACCCATTTCTGAATAAAACCGACATCTCCTGGTGGCCATCTGCCGTGGCGAGGGAGTTTGAGCGTTTGTGGAGATATCTCCGTCCTTCGTGATGACTCTTGTGGGGAAGCTGGTAGTTGATGGGAGCTCCCGTCTTGGCAGTGAGTACTTCTTTTCATGGCTTTCATATTGACTGGCGTTGAAGTGTGAAAGGAAGACTAAACTTGCTGAAACATGAGTAATAAGGTGGCTTTGGAATTTGAATCCATCTTGAAGAAAAGATTCTCCTCGTGGAACGTCCAACCTAGAAATGCCTCCAGCTTGCGTCACTTTTGCTAGTCTCGGCACTTGAGAAGCTGCTAACAGGACGCCCCTATAGAATTGAACCTATGATGAGATCTAACTAACAAGATGAAGGACTAAATCCTAGACTACTGACCTAGCGAAGGTGATAATGCTCTTGTCTTTGTTGCCATCATACGCAAGTGAAGGTGGAAGCGGACGGAGGTAATTCGCTTGAACCGCCGCATAATTGCTGGGAGCTTCTTCTTCGAACGTTTGAACATCTTACGCCAACAGTGGCAAGTTCTTATCGTTGCCAGTACTCGCTTGAATTTCTGTGATCTCCCGCTGCAGAGTAAATGGTCGTACAAACCTTTCCACCATCATGAACGATTGTAGTCGTTTTCTTACTCGTTACCAATAAACTCCTCGGGCTGCCAACAATGCCCTGAAATCCTGACCCATTGCCTCAACTACAATCCTGACGTCCGGCTTGCCGCTTGTGCTCCCTTCCCCACTCACCCGCTCTCGAACTTTCTCAACGCCAGTCTTTCCATCCGGAAGTTCAACCAATTGCTCGCCATTTACGTCTTTTGTGCTACCTTTCACCACCGCCTTTCCACTTGCTTTCTCAACCTTCCCAGATGGCGAGAGAGGGGTAATCGGCGTATTATCCAAGAGGTCCTGCCATCGTGATAAATAAGCACCAGGCCCAGGATCTGATGAAGGTCCAGATGGTGAAATTTTCGGAGTTTGTATTCCTTTCTCACTGGGAGCCGGAGATGAGGAGCGACTCGACGGTCTTGAGTTGGCGGAGGATGCAATGATCTTTGCGATTATTGGATTCTTTGAAGGTGGGGAGGTGAGAACGGCTTCTAGGCGTTTATGTGATGATGCGTGCATTTCGTCTATGTATTTAATCTGCCGGTCCAGTATTGGAAGGATTCTGTTTTGTTGTTCTGCTGAAAGCTTAGAAAAAAGGTCGTTCAAGGGCGCAGTCAAGTCGCCTGCGTCTCGGATCTTCGCATCGGAATGAGCTGTTTCCCGTCGAAAATGTGAAGCCGCCTCCTTTGCCCATTCAAGGTACCAACCTGTTAGTTCCTTTCCATTCTTGCAAACCTGGTGGAGGAATTTATGGCAAGAATATTGATGCTTCTTCAGCAGCGCCACAAAATCTCCTACCGTCGGAATTGACGTCTCGTCTTGAATTTTCGATATTTTCAGCATATCCCCAAGAAAAGCTTCGAAGTCGGACACCGTATCAGAAAGATCCACAGCTTTGTGGACATTTCGGATCACGGGCTCGTATGCGGAAACGGCAACACGGACAGTGGTTGTGACGTGGTCTGGACTACTGTGGCAGAGGGACTGGATGAGCTGCTTTCGGTCTCGGATGGAGAGCTGAACATTGAGATACTCGAGTGCCAGGGTGTGGGTTGCTTCAGAGAGGTCTGTTGGTAGTGATGAGAAAGCAAAGATGGAAATGACGATTGAAATAGAGGTTTGTTCTGCTGGGATTTAATGGTTGTACCGGAATGAAGCATGATTCACTCACGGCTCTGGCGGCGTATTTCATCTTGTTCTTCTCGAGATTTCTCCACATATTCTTTCAGACAATGGAGCTGATCCTTGCTCAAAGCCGCAGCCTTGTCGCTCTCAATCTTCGACGCCCGGCTCTCCAGGTCTCTGTTGTCCCAATGTAATACCGTGGAGATGATTCTACAATAGTTAACGGGTTATCTTGGACTAGATATCTAAAGACTTACGATTGCATCAAATTCATTCCTTGATCTTCACCCGAAGTCAACCCTATCCAGTTCGTGATCGTCGAAACGCTCATCTTGGCGAGGACAACTTTCATCATCGCGTTGATCATGGTTGCAACATTGCCAATTTTAAGGGTCTGTCGGATGACCACATACGGAACGAGTCTGTTCACGTTGCCCACAAGTTTGAGCAAATATTGTCCTTTCGGTGACAATATAAGCGCATAGTGCATAAAAGATGCAATACTGCTCAGATCAGCACATTTTCGGGACATCCTCAGACGAGAACGCTGACAGGAGCTCACTTCACAAGCACAAATTCATGAGCGGCTTGTATGAGGGGCTCATGATCAACGAGTTTGTCAGTTTGCGCCGTCTTCGCAACGAGGTCATCCAGAGCGGTGCCATATATTGAGGCGTCCATAAGATTCCGGAAAGCTTTTGAGAGATCCTCGGGTTTGGACAGATCGTATTTGGGATCTGGATCCTGAACCTTTGAAAATCCTCCTGAAGTCCCCCTTACTGGATATTCAATCAAGGCTGATATTGCAGTCGCCACTGTTTTTCGAGTTCCAACAACGCCCTTATCGTAGCTCTCGCTCAGGTTGGCACGCTCCAGTCCTTCGATGATATCGTGAAGTTGAACTTTCCAGAATTCCTCCGGCACATCCTTCAGACCGGGTAGGTTCAGGAGAAACTTTGACACCAATCCTTGGAGCGCCGGCGAGGTTGACGGTTTTTCCTCCTCAACGTGAAAAGGGGGTCCATAATGCTTGAGGCTGCCGGGTATCCTGAAGTCGCGAATCTCTGAGTAAACATTATGGTGAGAGAGAAGATCAAAAATGGCGGCCGACTGGGCAGGCGACAAGGTCTTCCTCTCCTCATTTTCCTCCATATTTGTGATCGGAAGTGGCAACAAAGGAGAATGTTTGGGAGAATGGCAAGGGTGGAGCCGAACCGGCCGTGAGCAATCAATTAGCAATGACGTAGATGGGCGGGGTCAATCATGATGAATCCGATTTATGCGCAAGGGAGGGTTTAGAACTCATAGCAATCTGAAGACCGAAAGTTGGTTACACCAAAGGGCAATTCTCCGGCTCTCAACTGTCGCTGCAAGTGGATGAGTTGGGAGAATGTTGAAAGGACTCACCGATTCGAGACATTCAAAAATATTCAGGCAATCCAAGGGATTGCGCCAGGCAGCCAGATTCTCACCTGTCCCCACTCACGTGATTGAATGACTGGTAAGATATTCAAAGGAGTTTTAGATGTACAGACTGGTTTCACGTACATGGGTCAGAGAACTGTACTTTTTCTTCGTTTTGAAATATCAAGTCATACAAGCAAGGCACTGAAAGTTTCAGTTGAGTCTGGCAGCTTGGCGTCGAGTGATTGAAAAGCCTGTTGCTTAGCGAGAAGGTGATTCAGGGGTTGAACAGCTACCTACCCCACAACGAATGTTTTGGTTCACTTCATCCTCAGACATCCAAATATGAACCAGCGGACATAAAGCAATGTTCTTTATCCTTCTTGAATCCGTAGCAACAGTCATGCTCATATTCCCAGGATTTTGGGCTATAAATCCCATCTTTCGTGAAGCTCATCGTAGTATTTTGTACTTCCAACACGTTAAACAACTTTCAGAGCTTCAGAAGTTAACTCCATTACTCCACTTAAACTTTTGTTTAAGATGAAGTTCCTCAACAAGTACCTGGGACTCCTTTTTTTGCTCCTTTCTCTCACAAGTATCAGCTTCGCCACGGCGGCTTCGTTGCACGGCCATCGCCATCGCCATTCCGAAGAAAATGCTCCCGAAGTGGTACACGAGCATGTCCCAGAAAACGCAACTTCATCTAACGCGAGCCTCGCACCCACAGAGATGGTAAAGGTTCAGCAGAGACATCGGCATCCCCCAAGTCACTCCCACGGACGACATGATCCGTCGCGTGTGGAGCATAGGGGAGGCCCAGACCATGAAGAACTAAGGGGAACAGCCTTATGGATGCAACGATCAGTCGCCATGCTTATAGTGGGACTGATAATGGGAGCTGATATGGTTGACTAGAAGATTGGACGAAGCGGCTGCCTCGCGTAGCGTGGGAATAAATAAGCATCAGTTTGCTCACCAATTTCACTCTCACGGTATTCTTTAGTACCAACTCGTGAATCAATAATACGAGAAAAGGCTCACTTCAAATATTTGTTGCCTAGTCATTTGATCTTGATTCAAATATTTGGGCATAGAATGTACTCGCAACTTCCAAGCCTTAACGGCTTCCCATAAGATGATCCGCTGCGGACTTCGTCCGGGATTTGACCGAAATCCATCAAAGACCACTTCGTCGATACTCTGAATTGAATCACTTCCTTCTCTTTCAACCAGTACTCAGCATGCTTGATCCTAACCCTGAAGACTCTTCTTGATCCCACGCCATCGATGCGGGCCACCCTGCAGCTCTTCAAATTGGAACTCTTCATCGTCACTAGCCTCTCTGCACCCGCTCCTTTCGCCAAGCTCCTTTCACCTTCTGCGGCTGCATCATTGTAATACCTCAAAGTTTCCTTCTCGTCTTCTCGCAACCTCCCGGCCTTCTCTATATTGAGTGGAGGATGGACATTTCAGCCTCTCCCTCCCAAGCCTCCGTGGACTCGATAATCGATCTCCTTCGTATTCGCTTGGTCAGATACAAAATCATCAAGCACAATTCTAGTCTAATCCAGTGAGACATCAGTCAAGATGGTTGAAAAGCTTCATCCCAAAGTTTCATCTGTTCTGTATACAACGCTCGTGATTGATCCAGGGGAGCCATATCAGAACAGGACCAAGAACGCACATTTCGAATCACTGCGGTTGAGCATGTGAGAATGTGTGCATACGAGGACTACCCTCTCACGCCTATAAAGTCTCCCGACCTACGAGCTTTCTTCCACTTCCACCAACTCCAAGACACTCCCAACCACAAGACAACCAAACATCTTCCATACTCTTCTGTCTTCAACCAGCAATTCAATTAAGACAAGCAGACGTCAAGACGTCTTGCAAACTCTCTGGTTGATCGCACAGACTTCCAACTTCAAGAACAACCAGACATCTCGTGAATTGTTCGGTCTGCAACATCAAAGCAAGAGCCTTCAATCAAGGTCCAAGAGCACAATGCCACCCACTTTTATCTCCGTCCTTCTCCTTGTCACGCTCGTGGCATACACCAAGGCCACCCCAACCTCACTTGTCAATGCGACATCTAGTGGAGCCACGTCTTCATTGATTGACTCTTCTTCTTCCGCCCCCACCTCCGAAATGGCGAACCTCTTTGCTCGGATAACCCTGCCTTTCAATCTACCTCAACAACAGTGTTTCAGTGGTCCAGGATTGTGGGTCGTTATTGCGCCATGGGTCATCTTAATCCTTCTTCTCCTTGTTGGTGGGGCTAAATATTTCTGGCAAAGGCACCAAAAGACGAAGAAGCTTATGCGTGATGAAGATTAGAAGGTTCGGGATGTTGGAGATGTAGGGTTGTGGGCAGAGATGCCAGGGATAAGCGTGTATAGCTTTTGGGTGCGGGAATTGGACAGGGTTATCATGTGGTGTGAACTTTGTACCAGTACTATGGGATTTTGAAAACGGAGAGCAAAAAGAATGCTATGCTATGCTATGCTATGCTATGCTATGCTATGCTATGTGTTGCGATGGCAGGTTGGTTCAAGCTTGGATAGTTGGCAGGATTTTTGCTTGGCATGGGCTTTGTACCATACTCTGGATTTTCGAAAATAAAGTTTGCGTTGCGTTTTATTCTTGAAGTCAATGAAGAAAGGGGAGACTTTGTGCTTGCACAATTTGCTCGAGTGTCACGTTTCGAGTCACCAGGATACTTGAAGAAGAACGAGAAACAAAACCGCCAACGCAGCCCCCTCCTTAGCCCTTAATTCTCTAATTGACTTGACGCGGCTGGTATCGCAGAGACCTTAACATTGGATACACTTCAATACTGCTAGGGATGTGCATTCAAGCTGCCCAGTTCTACCGTGACCTTGCTATCCTATTTTTATGACTCGAAGTTGTGATAGATTGCTCATTGAGAACAGAAAGCAGGAGATGCGAGCTTAGAGAAACGATGAACTGTGGCCAGGAGGGCCAACAGACCGGGACGCGCGTCTCTCATCGTCGTGCTTCACGACGGGGAAGCTTTTTCTATGTGTGTACCAAAAGCGCGATGTATTCAAAATGAGATTGGAGAGGACCGGTCAAACTAATTCAATTGTATGCATAGTTCAAGTCATGGGTATGGAGTGCACACAGTTGAAATCCTTTGCCTATATGCTGAATTCAGGGGTTGAGTGCTTCCCCGCCGAAAGACATTTACTCTGCACCTCTCCTTGAATATGTCCAGAAAATCGTCATTTTCGAGCAGAAAGAACAGAACTGGATCCAAATAATTCTTCATCGAGCTCCGAGAGACTGAAGATGCCCCAATGAGCGTGCCCAAGGCCCCATGATGTCCAAAAGCAGGATCAATCATGCCGAGTTGAATCTTTTCCGCTCCGGATCTGGTGGTTTGATCTTGACAGCGTTCCAGGTAAGCTTCATGAATTGGACTCACAATCGTTTTACCTAATCAGTATAAAACCTGATGGACAGTATCATACTCAAAGTTTTCCGTGCAGAGCAGTCCAGGATTGAGTTCAAAAGGCCCCGAGTCTAACCAGTCTATGTGGTCGATGCTCGTTCCAAACTTTCACGTCCTTCGCCCTGATTGACCATCATGTCTGCCGACTGGATCTGAGCAGCATTGGATGTAGAGATAATACCGATGAGCGCGTTTTGTGTCATTCAGATTTGGTCAAATCCCCCAAAGTCACAGCTCGTCATTCGCTGCAACCTCCGAACTTGAGGCTCACTTTCAATCTGCTGCAACACCAAGCCATCCATCTCCTTCAGGATACGGCGATAATATTGAACGAGAGCTCCACTAAATTCCACCAAGTCCGGGATCGTCCACTGATCGAATATACGGCCATGTGTTTTAGATGGGAAGAACTGATTATGTGCCGACAGAAACTGGTAGCAGAGGTAACAGAGCCACTTCGAGGTTCCGATGCATCTGGGTCGATAGTTTCGATTAAGATCGTAGTAAACTGCCAATTGGACTTCGGCATGGACGTGACATGTCGTTGCCCATTCGTGATATCCGATAGAGGTTGGAACTTCCTTGTATGGGACAAGGTACTCGATCGTCACTTGCTGAAACAAAGTTGGATACTGGCTCGCAGCGCTTACCAACGACAAGCATATGCGGCGATAGGAAGCAATCTTTTGGATCTGCCGTAACGTTTTGATGGCAGATGCAACTTGATGAGTGTGTTTTGTGTTATTCTGAAGGCGCTGAGCGTAGTCCATGATCTCTTCTGCTGAGGAAAATCTGAAGCTGGCGTCGACCAGTTCCATCATTGAAGACATCTGGTCCTCAGATGCCTCAAAATGCTCGTAGACTGTTGCAAGCTCCTTTAAATGGCTCTCAACCATCTCCCTTGTTGCCTTCTCTTTCTTGGCGTAAGTGTGCTGTGCTCGGTGAACCAGATTGGCGAAGTCCTTCCACAAGGGCTTTTTATGGCTTTTTGAAAGAAACTTTGGCTTCTCCCATTTGTTAGAACGGAGACGGGCCAACAAACGATAGAAATGCAGTTGAATAATATGATGGAACAGAGGGGTAATTTGGTCGGAAGGGCTTTCGTCAGACACCAAAGTAGCTGCCCGTGACAAGATACTGCACATGCCTTGCAAAACCCTTTTCACGGTCTCATTTTTCGAGATATCCATCGCAGCAAACCTCAACGTCATCCCTGATGTCTGAGAATGCTCTTCAATGCAGACTGCTGCAACGCTCTGCGCACCTTCAGCAACAGCGGCCAAGAAAGCAAAATCGTCCGCAAGGTGCTGCTCTAAATCGACTGGTAACACATGGGACTCGTTAACGGGTGGGGATATTGAGAGCCATTCTCCGATTGAGAAGGCTTGAGGATCCATGGGCGTTGGCCCAGTTCTCTCCTGTAGGCTGACCAAGTGCTGGCGGAAGACATGCTCAGGTAAATCGCGCCATATCGAATCAACTGGGCTTGCTGTTCGTGAATCTCTCCGAGTCACGTCCATTTCGGTCGAAGTGGTGCCATAATATTGCCATATGGAAGCTCCGAGCCTGTGAGTTGGAGACTGGTGTGGGCGAAATGGCAAAGGGCTGGAAAATCTTGAGAAGAGGGAGGAACGAAAGAATTTTATAGTGCCGTTAGGCTTCCCGCTCGCTTATCGGATTAGGGGCCCAGCACGTTCTGCCCCGCGAGAATATGGGGATATACATTGAAGCCTCCATTGAGGGGTCGTTTAAAGTAAGGATTGATATATATCCCCAGGATGTGGCAGGTTGAAGGCTGTATTCTATTTTCGGTTCCAAAAATCGTTGGGAGGATAATGAATGGTATAGTCACGTGATTAAGACCTAAACTCAAGTGCCTTCGTTCATCGTCAATGTACATTAAGCTATACCTATATCATGTGAATTTGCAGAACGAATACGAGAACTCAAACGTAGCCCTTCAGATTATCAGGATGTGGGGTTGCGAAAGAGATAGGACAGAGATTCAGGAAAGAGAATCACTGCATGAGAATAGCGTGTAAGATTCCGTGATACTTTGATTGAAAATGATGTGAATAACCTTCAAGACCGAGATTCCATTCATCCTTCATTTGGGATCTTCATTTCATTGTGTATTGCATATAAATCCCACACACGAGCCAAAAAAGACAAAAACATCTCCCTAACAACCAAACAGAAACACCTGAACTTCTTTGCAGGACAACCGCAACTTCGAAACTCAAAGTCGACTCCGAAACAAACAGTAATAATGAAAGCCACATATCTCATGTTGGTATACGGTCTATTTCTTACCGCTGCAGCATCGGCAGAGCTTTCTACAACAACTCTGGCAACTTTGTCAACCAGTTTCACGCCTCACGTGGTTCATCTCGACGGTACAGTGAACTCCAGTTCAGGAGATCACGATGGAGATGATAGCGCTAGATGACCAAGATTCCGTGCAAGAACTAGTGCTTTTTTGGGATTCGTGATGCCGCTCCTTGGCACGGTGATGCTGTAAAGAGATCATGAGTGTAAGTTTGGCTCAATTCCTGGGTGGAATAAGCAGAGGGGCTCCAGTTAGCTGACCCTGCTGGTAGGATCAGTTGTACCTAAAGGACATTGCGAGACTTTAAATTGCGATGCCAAAATCAATCATATCATATTCTTCCAAGTGACATTTTTTGCTTCAAAATTACACCAACAGCCAGAGTCAGAGCAAATTTCTCATCCTAATAGGTGTGAAATCTCAGTCACGGTAACGACTTGAAGATGATTCACAAGATTCATAATGTGTATTGAGCATCATCTTATATCGTAGCATTATTAACTCTCAGCTTCTCAATTATAGCACAGGTAAATGAGATATGATTCCCAAGCACGCCTGCCACCGCATATATTTCTAAAAACTTCAAAACTTCAACTTCAACCTTCTTATCAAGTTACAAAGACCAATCTCTAAGCTGCTTCAAATGTTTCACACATCCCAATCTTCCTGTACACACAAAAGAACAGCAGGAGATGCACTCGAGCCTTGCACTTCTCGGTTCAGGCCTCATCTTGGCGATCGCATCCACAGCAAACTTTCCAAGCACCGCGCTGTCGACTGCGAACTGCTCTTCAGTGTCATCCTTAGACAGAACAGAGCATGACGTACTTGGCGGAGGGCATGAAGGAGGAGACAGGGGTGAACATGCCGTAGTTGCCCCGCCGCCGTCGGTCGTCCCAGTTGTTCCTGCAGGAGGGGGAGGCGCTCATGGAGGGCCAGGTGGGGGAAGTGAAGGGGCTTCATTGAGAGACAGCAACGCACTTTTGGGTTTTGTGCTGCTCTTCGCTGGGGCAGTGTTATTCTGGGGTGAGATGTAGGCTTGCATACTGAGAGGCGGGGGGAGGGAGCAGACCCATCGACGATGAGCTAACTGCATTCAGAATTATTGTTGAGGATACTATCATGGCCTGAATGCAATACTCGCAAAACCAATGAATTCACCTTTCACTGCTTGCTTACATTGTAAATCCGAGTTGCTCAGCAGTATTCACCCCTTTGATATGCTCTCTAAGGGCTTTAAACCATCCAACCGGCCGGCTCCACCACCACCCTCCCCCCCAAAAAAATCTCAAAAAATAAAAATCAATTACAAAAAAGGCGAGGGAGCAATTGATAAGTCACTACTATATTCTTGTAGTAATTAAAAGTATAGAAATGGCAAAGGGTTATGTGTCGAAGCCTTAATCCTTTTCAGCAAGTCTCTCGCTCGGTTCCCGGGATCTACGATAACAATAGACCCATGCCCGCGCGTTTGTTATTGCTTTTTACCGCTCTAATTTACACCTCATGTCGCTTGCTGATATCAGGAAGAGTATATAACACCAACCTTACTTTCCTTTGACCGAGGCTCGCCTGACCGCGGGAGCAGCCGAACCCCTATTCAATCCTTCCCCGCAATGCCATGACGATAAACCCAGCTCCTCGCCCTCTTGCCATAAATATACATCGGTATAGTGAACAAGCCAACGCCGATTGTGATTCCACCGATCGTAAAGAACACATTTCTCGTCCCTTGAGTAGCAAGCCAGTTGTTCAAGTAATTTGTGAGTCCGAAAGCAAAGAGATTCTTGATGAAGTTCATGGCAGCGAATGCCTCGCCTGCTTTTTCACGATGGCAGTCTACAACATATGATACAATACCTGTGGTGCCGAGCTGTACCCCAAAATTAACAAAGCCGAGACCAACGATGACGGGAACTTCCCACGGGTCGAGCGCGTAGGATGCTTGGCCCCAGGCGAAGAAGCCTGTTGCGGTGAAGAGAAGGTAGGTAACCATGATTGGGAGGCGAAATTCGGGTTCTGTTGGGGAGGTGTTAGAGCCGTGAATTGAAAGTGGTGAGATGCTTACCGAATGTTCCTCCGTTTCGAAGCGACATCCGTCGCACTACGCCATCGATCAAGGGTCCAGCCATTACAGTTCCAAGAAGAGATGCAACGAAGGACGAGAGATTTGTCAGTCCGACTGCTGTGACTGAGAAGTTGTATGGTGGGGCTGAGAAGATCTGCGAAAGTGTGATGGAGATCCCGACGAGCCATGAGTTGCACGTTGTAAAGAGGAGAGTTGCCCACAGCACTGCCGGAGATGCCAGCATGACAAAGGGACGGGCCATAGTGTTGATGAATGAGACGTGGTTGACATATCCGCTATATGGGAGCATCTCTTTGGCAAAGGAGTGAGGTTTCTCGTCTGAGGCAGGAGGCGTGGGAGGCTGAGTAGGTTGACCAGAGGCAGTCTTCTCCTCTTTCTCAAGATGAGAAGCATCAATCTTGTGGGTCATGGTAAGTTCAGTCATCACCTAAGATAATTAGTACTGAGCTCAACATTCCATGAACGCTGACAGTATCTCACATTATTGCTTCCAGTAACAAGGTTCACCACACCTGTCCTGACATATGCTGTTTCCGGCATCCAGAAAAAGATCATAATGAGAGCGAGACCAAAAGCACCACCCATGGCATAGAAAGCGACTTTGTAACTGCTAGCTTGGATGATGCCGCCAGCTGGAGAAAGTGTTAGTGCGTTTGGTTCTCAAGAAAGGGTTATTTCTTACTGATTGGTGCAGCCAAATTGATTCCACCGAGAACTCCTAGATTGAAGATGGCAGACCTGTACCCGCGTTCATGTACGAACTAATCCCACCGTCAGCGCTCTGTTTCGGACAGCTTCGTGTACGCAACTTACCCAGACATCGGCGATCGAAGCAGGGATCAAAGCTTCAAGAGGACCCATGCAGAAGCCTTGAATGACTCTCGCAGCAACCAGAGAACTAAAGCTCTTCGCAGCTGCACACCAGAAGCAAGTGACCATCAAGCCAACGGTAGTAATAAGATATACTGGCCGCTTCCCGTATTTCACCGCCAAAGCGTTGCAAATCAGGCTGCCGAAGGCGATTGCAACGATTACACCGCCTTGAACACCTTGGATGAATGTTGATAGAGTGATGTTGAACTCAGCGGCTAAGTCAACGAATGCGGGGCTCAGGAGTGGGCCAACAGCTAGGAACGAATGTATTAGACTGCGATCCCCAATTGGGGATTGTATGGAATCATACCACCAACGGCTCCACAACTGAAAGCAAAGGCAATGGTGAACCTCTCTTTCTTCCATCTGGGCCAATTGTAAGGATCGTTGGGTGAGTCCGATGGCTGAGGAACGAGGACAATCTGCCCTGTGGGGTCATGCTTGAGGATTGTTAAGTCGACTCCGCTGACGTTGTAAACGTCTCGGCCGAGTTCATTCAGAGGAGCTGTGCCGGGGACATGCTCGAGTTGGTTGTCTTCGAGAACTCCGAGACCCATGATGAGTCTTGGTCAAGAGATAGAGTGTAAAGGAGTTGATGGATATCGGGAGGTAGTTGTGTATGAGTTCAAGAGGACGGAAAAGGCAATGATGTGCTCTCAGGAGGTATATATCCCTTCGTCTGGTGGGACATGCCCAGTGCTTGGAGGGACTTGACCGAGGAAATTTAATTGGGCAGGTAAGGTTAGCAAATATGCTTTCCCAATCCGAATAATCTATTGAGAATAGAGGCTGGGAAACCCCACATCCTCCCGAGCCTCTGAGGACTAAATTGTGAATGATGGAGTGGGGGGTATTTCCGAGTTGGCATTGCGGGGGTGGATGCATGATGCGGAGTTGTTCCCGAGTCACAGCCGACTCGGAATCTACCATAGTAAAGGATAAGATTCGGGGAGATCTTTGGTTGGGAGCACATCCTTGTCTTGACACAGAATCATGCTTAGATGCCCCCCAAAGACAACAGAGTTTGAGGGACGGTCCGGCAATTGGAGACGGGAGCTGGAGGGAGCAGGGGGTTTTCCGACGCCCCACTTCGGGCCGGATGCAGCTCTGTCGATCCCCTCGTCTGGTGAGACATGTCCAGCGCTACTGTAGCAAGGGGGCCTGACTCAAGGCGAAAAGGCGATAGATTACTAATAAGCTCATAAGCAAAGCGTGTCAAAGGTCCGCCTACACCAGCCTCCAGCGAGCCAGGCCCCCTTACTAGCGCTTGGCAATGTCTCAGCGGACGAAGGGAGATTCGAATTTGATAACCATTGTCCTCCGTGTCAGTGATTCCAACTAAGTGAGAGATGTCTAAAGGATATATCTTGTTCTTGACATTGATGTACTGGAATTAAACATTCGTGAAGACTTTGCCAATCCTATTCGCTATGCATAATGACCAAAGAATCAAACAGTTCCAATTTAGGCTGAGACACTGCACGAAAGACCGATGGCATACCGGTACCAGAGGATCGGGTGCATTTCATGCGTACCCCAACTTGACAAACATCTCCATGTTTTCCCTTGTAATATCATCCACATACTCCGGCGGCCACCTATGTGTCCCCTTCTCCCCACTGATCTCAGCCGTAACGCCCGTCAAACTGGGATCCAGACAAAACTCCTTCACAGTATTCAACAGTGTGCTCATTGGTGTAAGCTGCATGCTCGACATTAAATTATCATCTGCGATACCCGTTGCTAGATAATTCTCTCGTTATTAAAATGTTTGGAGGGAAAAGATAGGATCGTACCTATACAATTCGGGCACAAAGCATTGATTTGAATCCCCTCGGATTGCAGAGCTGTGGCAAATGACCTCACAGCACCCACGATACCATGCTTAGCAGTGGCATACATAGGCGCCATGGGGAATGGGTAGATTCCCGCATTTGAAGCCGTGCAAATAATCAAGCCCTTCTGCCTAGAAGCATTTTTCCGCATGTAATGAGCTGCTAATTTAATCGCTGCTCTGTATATCAGTCTCTAATCCCAGTCGAATTATGACTTGATGGAAGGAAAGAATGGACTCACAAAACAAAATCCCATTCAAATCCACATCCAACGTCTTCAAATTGGGCTTCCTAGGCTCCCCTTTATCCTTCTCTAGAAACTTTCCAGCTTCCACGATCCCAGCATTTGCACACACGATATCGATGCCCCCTGTCTCATTATAAAAGGTTTTGAAAGCAGCGGCTTGCTCCTCCCAAGAAGAGACATCGCACTTCTGGAAGATGAATGTCGAAGCGGGATACTGTGTGCGGAGCGAGGAGAGAACAGCTTGCACATGGGCCGCCGATTCAGGTGAGATGTCAAGAAGAGCTATCTTACAGCCATAGCTGGCAAAGAATTGAACGAGTGCGAGGCCGATGCCTGATGCTCCTCCTATCCCAGATATCAGAACGAAGCGGGGAAGTTGGGATTGGTGGGGTAGGTGGGGTAGGTGGGGTAACCGTACCTGTGACAACGACGCTCTTGCCTGTTGGGTTCGATGAGTTTGTCATTTCTGTGATATATATACCGTTTTGAAGGGAAACGATCATATAGGCAGTCGCGATACCTGGCGACGTCGTTCACCAGATAATAAAACCGCCTCAACGTAGCTTCTTCCTTCCGCTTCTTCAGCCTTCCCCTCCTCCCCATCAATCCCTTAGCAAAGCCCCGCAAGGCTGTCCCACATCGCGGAGAAACTCCGGGCCACGTCCCAAATTCGGTTGGAAGCCAGCCGAAATGCGGGGAGATGAGATACGCTTGGAAGCTTGGAAGCTTGGACTCCATTTAAGGAAATTTTTGGATTAGATAGATTGGGTTTGCTGGGCCAAAGGAAAGGGGGTTTTCCGCTCTACCGAAGAACGGGTGGAAGGGCGGGGGGGCCACCGCACATTTTTTTGAGGGAGGAGAGGTATCTAAGGGAGGTGCTTGGCGATAGGGTATTAAGAACTCGAAGGGAATAGATGGGTAAAAGGTGGTCATCAAATAGGACGTGAGTGGAAAGGAGGGAGTTGGGTGACCTGTGTTGAAGATGGGGCTTGTCTCAGTGGCCTTAGGTGAGAGGAAGGACACGAGAACGGCGAGGATGATTGAAATTGATTCTTGATGTAGAAATTCATGGTTTCTAGGGGTCATTGCCACTTTCCTTCAATAATCCCTTTAGTTGCTTTAGAGTATCTTCGCATCCAACCTCCATACCCATCATTACATCTACACTCCCCTTATTATTGATCAAGAGCTGTGTCACGAGCCAGTAATTATATCCGTTCTTGAAGAAACCTAAACTTGCCCACGCGTGACTGGGTATATTTGAGCGAATTGTGGTCCAAAGGGATCGCCAGCGAGAGAGAGCTCCTCTGATTTGTGCAAGATTGGTGTCAGATGTTGAGCATTGTGCCCCAGTAGGAGTTGAGACACCCGAGCCGTCTGATGTTCGAGGGAGGGAGGAGGAGAAAAGAGTTACGTGAGTGTGAGCATAGACGTAGAGTACTTCATGAGTCAGCCAATGCAGTTGCACCAGACTCAGGGGAGCTTACTATGAACGACAATAAACATATCCATGGGATTCAGTCCCAGTGGGTTGCCCTTCCTTCCTTGATTTGGCACAGGTGTGGGCTTCAGCTGTCCAAATAGGCTTTGGAATGCATCGAAAGTTGTAAGATGACGGCTTGGGGTGAACTTCGGTTCTGCGAAGGGATGCGATGAGGAATATATGCTTTCTTCGCAAGGAAGATCAAATCTCATTTCAGAGACCATGAGTCGACAGGGGAAGTTGGCAAAGAAAGCAAGAGCACAGTCGAAAAGGGTGATGATATTCATCAGTCTGTTCATAGTTAGATATATCGAACAAACTACTAGTGGTTGCTCATTACCTGATCTGAGATTCTTTCTTGATCCATAAATCCTCATCGATACTGTCGTCCAATTCGTGTCTAGCTTTCGTAAGTCCGATGCGTCGAGCCACCTAATTATGATCAGCATCCGGACCACGTTTTGTGCGCAGTGAACGATTACCTTGAGTACCACGCCGAATTTGGTGTCTATAGCTCGTTTTCGCGAGACCATGTTTCCAGCCCAGAACTGCACACAAACCATTAAATATGCTGCTTGCAAATGCGGAAAAGCCTGGTTGCTCAACGAAAGAGAGTCGGGTGCTGTATTATTGGGAGCTCTGAGCATTCGCCTGATCTCGAACTCGTCCGTCAGGTCATCGATAGAAAATAAGTAGAGTTCCGCCAGGTCGAGTAAAAGCTTCGCACTGCTGACATCTCTGTCAACCTGCGAATACATGGCGCCAACAAAAATGACAGCAACAAGCAAGGGGGTTGGTGCTGTTTCCATGCTGAATGTTCCCTGATGAGTTATTGGGCAATGGGGATGCCAGAATTCGAAGTAAAGGCTGATGAGTCTTCTCATTCGAGATGGAGTGAACAGGTAATTCAAGTGATGCGAGATATCAGCCTGCTCGAGAGGACTGAGCTGCAGCGTCATCGTTTTTGTGTTAATTGCTTGTATTGCAGCGGAAGATGCCTCACTTGGAGGCTCCCACTCTTCAGGGAGAGGCACCCCCTGCATATTCGGCCCCGCTGCAAAGCCCTGGTCTATACTCAAAGGTGCGAACAAATCCTCTGACTGCATCTGCACTTCATTGAAGGGACTGCTGAGGAATCTGAGAAGATTTTCGTCTTCGAAAAGAGACCAGTCGATCGGTTCGTCCTCGAAAGGGTCGGAAAAAGCGCTAGCAGTGCTTCCATTCTCACTGCTATTTGCGAATCCGTCTAGAATTGTTAAGGAGTCCGGGGACCTTTGAGTGTTTCGAAAATTGAACAGATTCCGTCTCTCATGGGAAGAAGGCAGCCGGAAACATTCAATAAAGCTCGCTGTTCCTGAGTTTAGGAGGAACTTGATAGATCCCCTATCGGATGATGCGTCCCTCTCAGCATCAGTTGACGATTTAGTCAAATCTGTGTTGATCAGTTCTGCAGTCTTCAAGGGCACGTGATGAATGATTTCTCACGTTCACTCTTTCCAAGAAGCCCTTTCGATTCAAGTCTTGCGAACTTGCACTCGATCTTCTTATGTCGGCATGTTTTGCATGGATTATTTCCATCGCAACCAAGCTTCATGAAAGTACACTGCTACAAGTCAGGCCCACGCTTTCAAATTTCCGAAGGCGGCGTCATGACATACCGAGTCACAGGCATGCGATCGTCTTCCGCCTCTGGCAGCTTCTGGTATTTGGCGATTTCTTCGTTGAGGGCAGCTTGGGTAGTGATCCCTCAGGTTGTCGCTTGACTTGAGGTTAAACTCGGGTCTGGTGGACGGATCTCTAGATACCCTTACCTTCGCGTAAACGCATCTCCACAGAAGATGCAGGAGTACGGTTTGACCCCTGAATCTGGACTTGTTGTCAGTAGAAATTCAAGATAACTTCTCACCCGCGTATTCATGAGTGAATTTGTGAGGAGTCTCACGCCGCAATTGGTGGCGCTTCAAATGGTCTGTTCTGGAGAACCTCTTGTTGCAGATTGAACTGGCGAGCAAATTAGCTGTGACACCCAAAGAAGGCTGGAGGAGGCTGTGGAGCAGGAGCAGGAGCAGGAGCAGGGAGGATCGGAGTTGTCTTGTTATTGAAGACACAAAGACACAGGAGTCGTCGCGGCTCCAACACCAGCTCGCAAGCTTTGCGTTGCTCTGGGCTCTCCGAGAAGTGAACAGCACATGATGTTGAGAAGCTGGGATTACGGCTTACCACTGGACGGACTTGGTTGTGGGGCCGTCCATGTTCATCCTGGACATTGTTGATGATCTGTCCAGCATCGATAGTCGCCGCGACCCAGCATACGCACGCTACAAAGGATCGTTGGACGTGGAGAGGCACAAAACAATTGTTTTTCGATGAAGAATGGGCTTTGGGTCGGAAGGTCGCGAAACCCCCAAATCCCAGAAGTAGGTGATGCGCTTCCCCGCAGGCTGGCGCGCTCCACTCTTTTGCGGCTAGCGTCTTTGCTGACCCAGCTGAGTGTCTGGAGTGCTGGTGGGGCCCATTGACCACTCTCTTTGGTCCAGCAAACTAGCAAACTTTTGACTCGGCTCGGCATTTCCATGAACGAGGGCGAAGGTGAAATGATTCAAATGAAGCTTGGTACTGAATGCAATGCCGGAGAGATGGTCCCGAAAGAAGACGACGAAAGAGATAATCCTGTTGTGGAACGCGATCAACTGCCGTCCCGCGGTCAAGACCAATCACAAGCAAGAGCATATACAGTACTACCGCAGTCAACTGCAAAAGTCACCTGATTCACGTCCGAGTTTACGCGTTAATTTGACGCAACGCCCAACTAGCACCTAACTAACTCGAGTAGTTCGAGTAGCTCTGTCTCTTTCCTCAATATATATAGGCTAAGGTTATCGATTAATTAAGGAGTAAATCTATGAAAGGGGAGGGGAGGTTTGAATCGTGAGTTTATCCCTATTTTCGCTTAATCTTTGTGCCCCGCACCTTTCCCTTTACAAAACTTTAAATTTCCTCCCTTATAACTGAATTCTAGAGAGACAGATCAATTAGAATTGTTCGAGTTAGTCTAGATTATGATTCTTTGATATAGTTGTATGCGAAATTGTCTTGCAATAAAACTGTGGTTACAGTGAGGTTTGGTGGTATTCGCTTGAAACACGAGAACTTCACTCTGAGGTTCCGGTGGCTTTAAGGTTCATGTCCATCACGTATTGGGACCAGCTCACTGCACAATGACAACACATCCCAAAGCCCTGTCGTAACCTTAAAGTAACACCTGCCCAACATCAGAAACCTTCTGTCAACAAAGGCCTTGCAAATTGAAGCAGAGCCAGCATCCTGAGGTGTGTTGGCTCTCGTCGACGAAATCATTAGCCATCGGTGAACCGGAGAGGAGAAGTCGCAGGTCCCACCTGGATGCAAAAGTGCTGCTACAAGCGGTGCTATATACTAAGGTTTAGGCCTGGGCAATCAACCTACAGCTTAGATGGAGAGGTTGGGCGGTGGTGATAGCACATCAGAAGTACCGCAAGGCTAGCTACTGTCTGCAATATTATTCTCGGTATGAAGGATTTCCCAGGAAAGACTTCCCCCAGTGTCCACGAAGACTTTCCTGACGCCAAGCATGCTTTTCAATGTATGTTTCCAAGCAAAGACAGGTAAGGGGACAATCAATGAAAAGGAAGTACCCTGCAGCGAATGGGAGGCAGCAGAAAACTCAAATTTCTTGAAGGACAACAAAAAAGAAAAATTTGCCGACATTTTCCATGAAGATGCCGAAAAAGTTGATTAAATGAAAGAAGTGAAGGCTCTCCAAGGACACCCATGATATGCCTCCCCAAAATGGCTCGATTTCAAGGGAAGTACTCGGAAAAGGAAGTTCTTCGCCAAGAGACTTGCCAGCCTCGTCGTGGAGATGTCCCGGTCTTACTTGCATAAAATCGGGGAGGACGCGCTCCCGCCAACTCAGAGGCGAAGGGGAATCTCCCACCCTCGGACCCCCTCCCATCAACAACTTGTCAACTTCCCATTCCCGTCAAAAGGGGCAACAGGCACAACACCACACATCTAGGGCCGGCAAGTCTCTCTGCTCTCGGAACTGCTCCGCACCGCAAGCCGCCACCCCAAACTTTTGGGCGTCGAGTAGCAGGTTTTTTGGTGGGGTGGAGGAGCGCTGTGGGGTAGCTGTTCCCTGCTAACGGAGTCCCCGCCGCTTAGCAAGCATTTGCAAGCCTGAGAAAGCACGAACGACTCGTAAAATGGACGCGAGTCGAGACCAACTGCATAATCATTAGGAAAATCCTTGTTTAAGATAAGAAATAGACAGTAAGTGAGGGCGCAGCTGTTGCGGACCCAATCTTCTTTCCTATCCATTGTCGACATCTCAAATTCAACGTTTACAAAGAGAACATGCCAGTCTTCACCGAATATTCTCAGAGTTCGCGGGATCTCCGCGTCCTTCCCTCTTTTGCTACCCCATTGCCGCGTCTCAGCCCCAAATTCGAGCCAGTGGGTCCTGAAGAGAAATATGAAGTGGTCATAGCCGGGGTAAACCTCCCAACCTCCATCTTCAGACAAAGTGCTAATCCTTCGCCAGGCTGGCCCAGCAGGACTCTTCCTCGAAGTCCTCCTCGCTCGATACGGCTTGACCGATTCCTCGCTTCTCTGCATTGACTCCAAACCCACCGCGCTGAAATCCGGCCAAGCAGATGGCTTGCAACCGCGCACACTTGAGGTGCTCGGGAGCTTGGGCCTTGTAGAGGAGATTTTGACCCAGGGGTGTCAAATGTGGGAGGTCGCGTTCTGGAATCCAAAGCAAGCCTCCGTTTCGAACGGAGACACAAACGGTGGAATCCAAGGGATCGAAAGGACTTCTATTGTCCCAGACGTGGCCGTCGCTGCGCGGTTCCCCCATGAAGTCACTATCCATCAAGGCCGGATTGAGCGAATACTGGAGGACGACCTGAAAAGATACTCTGCACGCGGTGTGCAGAGGTCAAGCCGTCTCACTAAAGTCTTAATTGACGAAGCTGGCGACCCTGATTTCCCTGTACTCGCCGAAATCGAAAGTCCCTTGGGCGTACGAACGATTCGGACGAAACATCTGGTTGGAGCGGACGGAGCACATTCCCTGGTGCGAAGGTCTATGGACTTCAAGTTGCAGGGCGAGACGTCAGATTTCATCTGGGGAGTCGTTGATCTCATTGTTGATACGGATTTCCCGGATATTAGACGACGATGTGCCATTCATTCGAATGACGGGAGTGTGATGGTGATACCTAGGGAAAGAATTGCCACTGGTGAATACCTGACGAGGCTATATGTGCACGTGCAGGATGAGGTGAAGCCGGATAGCGATATCGCGGTTGAAGAAGGCATCGAGGGGGTGAGAAAGAGTGAAGCGAAGGCCAGACGGGAGAAGATTACATTGGAGAGTATACTTGAACAGGCTCAGGAAGTCCTCAAACCCTATTATATCAAACCAATAAGTGAAGATGCTGTGGATTGGTGGGCTGCATACCAGATCGGACAGCGAGTATCAGAACGTTTTGTCAAGCAGGATTCGAAAGGAGTCAATAGAGTGTTCATCGTCGGAGACGGTAAGATATAATCGAGGAACCGAGAAGGCTTGCTAACGGCTTCCAGCATGTCACACACACAGCCCCAAAGCTGGCCAAGGAATGAATGTCTCAATGTAAAGAACCTATTTTCTTTGTCCCATACCCAGAGCTCCTGTTCTCACTGGTCGTGAGGATGACTCATTCTCCCTACTCGCTCCATCCTCCCCAAAGAAATATGTTGCTAATTAGTTCTAGGATGGACTCGTACAACCTATCCTGGAAACTAATTCACTCCCTCCACGGCCTTACACCCGCTAGCAAACCCGGAGACAAAATTTTGGACACCTTCGAAATAGAACGCCAGACAATAGCGCAAGAACTCATTGCATTCGATAAAGAGTTCTCCTCCATGTTCTCTGGGAAAATCGGCGCAGGAGATGGCCAAGAATGTCTCACCCACGAGCAATTCCTGGAAGTCTTCAGCACCGGAAACGGTTTTACGAGCGGATGTGGTATCGAATACCCGGAAAATCTTCTAGTAGAGAAGGCCAGTTCTGAAGGTGTTGTTCACGGCAGAGATTATTTGAGCGGCATCTTAAGACCTGGCCGGAGATTGCTAAATGTGAAAGTCAAGCGACATACTGATGGCGCTCGAAGAGATCTCCAAGATGGTCAGCTCGTCCATTCCGTGGCTTGAATAGAGCAGTAACTGATGAAACTAGATTTCCCCTCCACAGGCCGTTTCCGTATCCTGTGCTTCACATCGACCGACCTCCTCACTCCTACGGGCATATCTTCCACAACTTTGACCCACATCTCAACTCTCCTCGCACAATTCCCAGCAGGTATTATTGAATCGGTCGTTCTTCATGCTTTGGAATCAAATACTTTTGTCTGGTCAGATATTCCCAAAGCTGTCAAAACGCACTCGGAAATGAGATTTTACAACGGAACCGAATTGGAAAATGCATATAAGATCTATGGTGTTGATCCGAGGAAAGGAGCGATTGCTGTTGTAAGACCAGATGGATATATTGGCACGATCGCGGAGCTGAAAGACATCGAACGGGTTTGGGAGTTTTTGAGGGGTTGCTTACGGACGCTGTAAGGTCGTTGGACATAGTTTCTAAGTCCGGGAGCGTATGCTTGGGATATTTTGCATGTTCAATAGGGATCCATCTTTGCGTTTATTTCCAGATCTATGGATCACGTAGGATATGTTGGTCGAATTGATTCAATCCCCAAGATTTCTCTTACAAAGTGCATCATCCTTCGGATTCTGACGCTGCTCGCCGTCTCTGTGCCTCCACATCGACAGAGAGGGCAAGCGGCTTGCGTCGAGTGTCCCTACTCGTCGTATCTAAAAATTGGCTTCTACATCTTTGGTGTTTGGAGCATTAGTCAACGCTCAGTAGAACGACACAATCCTCCCTCCTTCCGTCTTACTTTGCAATTCTAAGCGAGCCCCCCCCCCTTTCCCCAATAAAGCACGCCTAGGAACCTCGTTTAGATCGCAATTGCAAGGAAAGGGGAAACTCTCTTTATCGCTCGCAGCACTTTAAGCGAAGTCTGCGGGTTGAGTGTGTGGTAAGGAGTGCGGGTAAACGAAGGTGACTTTCATCGGCTCAACTCCGAGATTATTACGAAGAGATCTTGGCTAAGTATGGTGATGAAGTCAGGCAGAGAATTTGGGTAGAAGCGGTTGAATGAGAGCAGGGATGGGCAGAAGATATGTTTAATGGCCTTCCATCAGGAGGTGAGAAAGTCCCAATTCAGCGAGGGAAGAATGCTTCTGATGATTGAAAAATAGAAAATATCATCACTTCGTCGCCTTGTATTCAAAATGGTGTCTAATTGTCAAAATCGTATAATCATATCAGCAATGGGCCAGGTACCACCTTCGAAGCATGATCATGCTCAACCCTGACCTGCACCGTCTTCGTAATCCCACTCTCATCCATGGATCCCTCATCCGCGCCCGAGCCCCCATCCCTCTCAACCCCAGTTTCCAGTCTCCCCAGCCCATTCAGCCTCTCCAACGCCGTGAGCGAAAAATTGCGTTTATGGCCTCCATCTCCACCTCCACTCTGGCTATGGCTTTCCTTTCCATGTGAAGAAATCGTGCTCCAGTGGCCACCCGAGATGTCGTTGCGCAGCGTGAGCGGCGTGTGTTGGGCCGCGGGGTCACTTTCGAAGCCCGGGAATTTGAGAGCCCGGAGGAGGGGACGCATGGTTACGAGGCAGGCGGCTGTGATGGCTACGCCAGGCTCGACGAGCGTCCAGACCATGGCAGTTGTTCCCGAGTCTGGGAGGAACGCAAAAGGTTAGTGTGGATCGTTAGGGAGGGAAGGGGGAGACGAACGGAGGATGTCGGAGATGTCGGTTAGTTCGATGATGTATCTTAGTCGGATTAGGGTTGCTACGCTCGCGCTGGGGTTTTGTTAGTTTTGCTTTAAGGGAAGAGGACTGGGGTGAGTTGTACAAGATTCCTAGAGATAGAATGAAGGCAACGGTCATCTTTGTTTGCACACTCATCTGTACCGACCAGATCATCGGAATCGGCAAAAGTGCGTAGAGCCAATCCGTAACGATCGTCATGACAGAGATGGAATATGCTGCTGCTACGAAAGAAGGCCCGGAATCGCATTTCGCGTTTTTGATAGTGTAGTTCCATTGTGCCTCGACTGGTATGCATTGAAACAACTCGTAGATCCAGATCGCCAAGGACCAAATAGTCACGACTGCCATGCTGATACGCAGAATCCAGACGTATAGTCGCTTTACGGCGATTCGAAGGAGGAACAGGGCGATGCTGAGCTTGATGAACATCATGTTGGCCACATACGAAAGGGTTGCGAATGCTTGATACTACTCTCGGGTCAGAACTTATCTTCAAGTTAGGGAATTAGGAAAGTTACTTTTAAGCCCTCGATTTCATTGCTCACAGTGAGTTCCGAATTGTGTCTCCCAATACCATAGTGGATGCCTCGAAGTATAAATGCACACGAGAGGGTAAAGATAAGCTGTGCAACTAGCATAATCCAATCATCGACAGCAAAAACTCTCGTGATTCTGATTCGGACGAAGCATCGCAGGCCAACTGAAATGTAGGTAAGGATCAAGAAGGTAATCGCGACTGCAACGAGTTGATATCCATTGTAGTCGGTTGGGGAGTCAGCCATCATGCTACCCCTGCGGGGATCTGGGTTCGCGAGCCTCGAAAAGGGGGAAATTTCGAAAGAAGAAAAGAAAGAATATGGGCATCGCTTCTATATGATCGGAACACTGTCTAAGGGACGCTGGAAAGCAAGCTATTACTGACGGTCTCCTGCCACAGGATTGTCACCCTTCCCGTTGGGGGGTCCATTTTCTGGACTATGCCACCGGGTGCATGAATTGGAGCCAGCACGGCTGGGATGTCTTGACTTAAGTTCGAGATTTGTGCTGGGTGACTGGGTCCGACATGAAGCGTTGTGAAGAAGGCGGCTTGAGGGGCATCTGAAGCACTAGCAGACTCTTGGTTGGCACTTGTCAACCCGATCCATATATAGCGTGTCTACTACGAAGCCACTCGGTCCACTCGGAATCATTGTATTGTCGCCCTAAAGAACCGGACTCCAGGTAGTGGGACTGCCACGAGGAGAACCCCTGAAGCCACGAGGACGATGAATTATTTCGACAATGAAGAGATGTTTTCATCAATCTTTATTTCCAGAGGCAAAGACAATACAGAATGCGGTGCTTGTATGGAATACTCCTGCGCAAATAATCATGGACTGCCTGGCGCATGTGTGCACGACTAGTGCATTCCCAATACCAACCGTCTGGTTAGAAGATTGCCCAACGTGGTTTCCCCTGATCTGGCCCGATCACTAGTGAAGTTTGCAAACAATATCACGCGGGGTCCGAGCCTGGCGGGTCGGTCAACATTCCAGATGTAGGTCTGGATCGGGCTTACGGACGGTAGAAATCGAAATCGAGGCGAGTCCACCAGGTGCACGGCATCCATCGGGTCGGCATGTATCGGGTGAGAGACCTACTGTATCGCTCGAACGGACTAGTAAGCTTTCTAGGAACTATTGTCAAGAATGTTGAGTTCTTTGTCGATTTCTCTGCCAGCGACTTCGTCCGCAAAAGCTGCAGTTCCGTACTTGGCCAGCCGCTCTTCCATCATCTTCTTCCTGAGATTCGACTTGAGCGTCTCCACCTTCATGTCATTTTCCTAAATAATTCTTGAGGTGACTAATGTTTTCTTCAAGATGCTGTTGTCAGCAAACGGCTGAAGATGATACAAAATTGACCTCTATTCTCACCTGGAGTGCAATCTTCATCCCTTGTTCAATTTGCTCATCTATTTCAACACCGCTAACATCTTATCCTCCATAAGAAGCCATTCTGAAAGCCGGGATTTCTTTTGACGAGTTGTCTGCATTTCTTCGCGGAGAAGGGCCGTATTCAAACAGCCCGTAGGATTCTGCTTCATCGACATTGTCGCTCGAGGTGTGAACATCTTCTGGGAGTTCGGACTGGTTCTCCCATTGACACCACCTTCGGCGTTTGCAGCCTGCATTGGAAGATAACTGGCCTCTGGGACCTGAGCGGACCCATCTTTGATACACTGGAATGCCCAACACGAAACGGCCTTCTTTGACTCGGAAGCACAGGACTTATGGGCTTCATTTCTAGGCTGGCACCAGCTGTGTTAGAGGCGGTTCCATCTTCTGCGGTTCTCCTTCGTTTATTGCCATCGCCGGTGAGATATTAACCATGCAGAAGGCGTGACGGTTGAAGGTTGATCTTGATGATTGGGAGCGGTGGAGAAATTCTTTTTGATGAGGTAAACTGATACTGGCACACGACCTATCGCTTCAGGGGCACATCCACGTTCTTCAGGCACTCGGCCGCTAAATTCGAGCATCCCTCGCTTAAGTTATAGGGTTTAAGTCGCTGAAGGCGGCGACTTCTGCCTACCCCTATCAACTTTGTACCGTAAGTTGGGAAAATCACTCCGCTTGCAAATTAAGACTCTTCGGCTGAGAAAACGGATCCTACACTTCTCCGTTAATGATCTCTTATATAGTTTCCCCGTCCCAATCGTTCACATTTGAAGGCTCTGCTCTGATCGCAGCAGGGGCCGCGCCCGAACTAACTCAAAGCCGCGACTTTCATTGGTGCCCTCACCAGCCTCCTCGCCCCACTCCTCCGCCGAACTTTGCTCTGCTTCGGGAAAATTACCCCGACAGCGCGACCGGGTTTTGCAGGCCAGCTTTCCCCATTCTACAACATCCTGCATCATCGCGGATGGAGTATTTCTGCGTGCAAATCCCAATGGTATATAAAGGTTTGGGCATATCTCCTTCTTTCCACTTTTCTCGCTCAAGCTCTTGACCTTTTCAATCATGGCAGCAACCCACTTTAAACTTAACACAGGTGCAGAGATCCCTGCCTTGGGGTTTGGGACTTGGCAGTCACCGAAGGGAGAGACGAAGAAAGCCGTTGCGTACGCCTTATCAAGCGGATACACACACATTGATTGCGGTATGTGATCGTGGCCCTCTTGAGACTCCCAGCTGATGGTAGCAGCGTACTGTTACGGAAACGAAGACGAGGTGGGAGAGGGGCTCAAGGAAGCATTCGACAGCGGCCTCAAGCGCGAGGACATCTTCGTCACAACCAAGCTGTGGTGTACTTACCACTCCCGAGTGGAGGAAAATCTCGATAAGAGCTTGAAGAGCCTGGGATTGGACCATGTGGATCTGTATCTGATGCATTGGCCTGTGGCTATGAATCCATTCGGTGAGGACTGGACCCCACTCTTCTCCTCCCCAGCTCCGTACATCGCATGCACTAACGATTAATCATCAGGAAACGACGAGAGGTTCCCAAAACTGGCCGACGGGTCGCGCGATCTGATCAGAGAGCATTCACACATACAGACATGGAAGTCGATGGAGAAATTGCTGGCCACAGGCAAGGTCAAGGCCATCGGAGTTGCGAATTATTCCTTACGATACCTGAAGCAGCTTCTGCCCGAAGCAACAACCGTACCTGCTGTCAATCAGATTGAGAACCACCCCTCTCTGCCACAGCAAGAAATTGTGGATTTCTGCCATGAGAAGGGGATCCATGTCACCGCATACAGCCCACTTGGAAGCACTGGCAGCCCAATGATGAAGGAGCCAGCAGTCATCAAAGTTGCTGAGAATAAGGGGGTCACACCTGCGTGTGTGTTGTTAAGCTATCACAGTGAGTCGAGTGCACCGGGTTGAAGATTCATGCGTCCATTTTGCTGACGACAATGGGACAGTTGCTCGAGGCAACTCTGTGCTTTCCAAATCCATCACCCCTGAAAGGATAAAGGCCAACATGCAGATTGTGAAGCTGGACGAGGGCGACATGAAGATCCTGGATGACTATACGGCTGAATTGACAAAACAGGGGAAGCTCACACGATACGTCTATCCTGCCTTTGGAGTTGATTTTGGATTCCCAGACAAGTCATAATAGAGAAGCCTCAGCACACGCTCTCGAACAATGTGCGGTATCAGCTTAGAGGAAATGCTTCTTAGGCAAGTAGTCTCAAGAGGATGAGAAGAATAGAATAGTGGGATCAAATTGATCAACAACCTCACAACCTTTTTCTCACTTTCATCATCAGACCAAGAAGGGTTTTCAAGTCGCGGTTTTCATTACCATCCTCCACATTACAACCTCAGGCTCCTAGTCGGCGTCTCACAACATAAAAGGGAAAAAAACCACATTTCCACCATCTTCCACACTCATATCAACTTCACCTCAAGTCATATCCAACAACATTAACGCTCTCCCCTCTCCCCTCTGGCCCCCTTCTACCCCTTCTCTCTTTTCTTCTTCCCCTATCCTCACCTCGCATCTACAACATCGCAAACAAAACACCAACAGCACCAACCATAACCGCACTGAAGCTGAGCTGCTTCTGACCCGCTCCGCCAACCGGCACCGCGTACGTCGGCTTCGAAAGCGCCGTCGTCGTCGTATTCGGCGCTCCGTAACCCGCCACACTCGGCGTCACAATCGGATAAGTCGGAGGAGGCGACGTCAAGCCTATCCCCGCTCCATAGCCGGTCACCGAGGGAGGAGCAGGGTAGCCCGTGTATGGGTTCGCCACATACCCACCCGGGGAGGACGTAGTCGAGGAGGTGGTGGAGGTCGTCCAGGCTCCTTCGGGAGTCGAGGCTTTATAGGGAGGCGGGGATTCAGAGGGAGTCGGGGTTCTATAGGGAGTCGGGGTTTCATAGGGAGTCGAGGAGGAGGTCGTCGTTTCCGGTGCTGCGGGCGGCGTCCAGTACGGGGTTGAGGTGGAGGTGCTGCAGTCGGTTGTCGGGGGCACCGGGGGCGCCGGGGGGGTGTATTGCGGGTATCCCCAATGCTTGCTCATTGAGGGCCACCATTCTTCCCCGGGCAAGGCGAGGACAGAGGGGGTGGCGAGCAGGGCGCTGGCGAGGAGGGCGAGATAGGTGCGCATTTTGAATAGGTGGTCTCTTTCTTTCTCTTTATATTCTTTCTGAAGTTCTTTATGGAAGGGAAGAGGGCGAGAATTGGCTGTCGAGTGAGAGTTGCAGCGGTAACGAAAGTGGGTTTCTTGGAAAAGCGAATGTGGGTCTGCCTGTTTAAAGGAACAATTGATTGAAGAGGATAGGGAAGAAAGTTGGCAACAGTAGAGCGCAGTTCTATATATATGTGTGTGTGTGTGATGGTCCATGCCCGGGGCTGGGTTGGAATACCGCTGGATCGCCTGCCTCCGCCTCCATCTATACACCCCAACTTATTATTCGTAGGGGAAGTCGGTGACACAACCATGTACAATTCCTCTTCAATCCCTGTCCTTCGCACCGCTGACTTCATATCCCGGACTCTGAATATCGCTCTTTGATTGCCTTCTCCCTGGTTCTTGTTTCTACCTACTCACCCCAGCCAATCGCTGCACTCCTTCCATTCCCCAGAGGTTTCGTTTTTAGTGCATCAAGCAAGAGCATGTTCTTCCAGTGCGTCAATTAATGTGCGGGTCTTGCGGTACCTGCATATAATTGTGTTTCGATTTATTGTTTTGTTCTTTAACCGACCAATCAGACGAGCGCTCTAAATTGTCGTGTAAAAGATATAAAGGAGGGGAGTGGTGAGGCGAGACAAGGATACGGGTTGAGAAGAGTGTGCAGGGCTCGGGAATAAGTCCCTGCGTCACTGATGCGCTAATGCTAATATGGGGGGCCATTTGGGAATTAGAAGTCGGAGATTAGATGCGGAATATAGAGAGTGTATTTCGCCGATGCTTGGTGTTCGACATGAGTGTGCTCTGGGGGGTTGCAGTGCCGTGGCCCGTGAAAAACTAGCGTGAATCAGTGCCGTTCACATCCAATCCTCGGCACATGCTTCACTCTCCTTACTTACTTTGATTTCTGAATAACGATGTATTTACATATAAATCTGACTTTAAAAAGCAAAAGCGCATATTCTAATTACTCTATGCCTTAAGTCTTATAAGTTACAAATACTTGGATATTAAGTTATTAAGAAATCAAGTTTTCTTTGATATTTAATATTTGCGCTCGCGATGCTTGCAACCCGTCACAATCGCCCAAAATCGCCCAAAATCGCGGTTTCCTAACGTTTAATCTACTATCCTTTAGTTTAAACTCTGCCGCATCTAAAAAAAGGTACTTCTACATATAAATAAGCTTTTATTAGGTGCGGAGGCATTTATATGGAAAGGTAGTAGATTAAAAGCCAGAAAACCGTATTTTAAATGGTTTTTAATAGAGTTTGCGTATGCCTAGTAAAAACGCGAGCAAGATATTACCTTTTACTAATTTATATATAACTTCCGAACTATAAAATTAAACTATAAGAGAACCAGGAATATAGAAGACCTATATAGTTACTATAACTATTCAAAATTTGACTCTATTTAATTACGTGGTTTAGAAGTTATTAAAGTAAGTTTATAAAATCAAGCGAGTTTGAAAGACATATGTATAATTGAGGGCCTGGTGGGCGCTCGGCGCTAGATCAGTGTCTCACGCTGGGTTTTCACGGCACTTTAACTGCCACCGTGACGTGGAGGCAGAAGTCCAGCGACTCACCACCGCGATCAGTAGTACCAGGAGCAGGCGTCGGAACATCATCTCTGAGGAATACCGGGCAGACTACTTCCGCCGCCGCCCGACGGAAGACATCGAGAAGCAGAACAGTGGACGGGAGGAGGAAGAGTATATCGAGCTAGTAGTTCAGTATCAGATCCCCTAATAGACATAGCTAGCTGACCTCATCTATACTCGCATTACAAACATCACCCCACAAAACGCTACTAATCGCCGGATTTAGACCGCCGATCTCATATAGGCTCTCTATAGCTATTGTGAGGTAGCCTTATAATACCGACTTCACGTCACCCTTCCTCTACTAACTATTTTCAAAGAAGAGTCCCCTGAGGTTAGACCTCTCGCTCCTATTTTCCCCCTTATCTATAGTAAGACTTAGTACCTATTCTATATTAGAGACGAATCGAAGAGCTACAAAGAGTAAATAAGCTCTTTTTACCGCCCTTCGAAGATAATGAATTACGTTAAACGGAATCACCTCAAAGGAAAAGATCTAGAGGCTAGGATAGAGTATTATCACCTAACATATAAGTCTTAGGGGCTTGTTCTCGAACACGTATAGCATTTCAAAAGCTATGTATAGACTATATATAGCGTCACGCTTCGGGAACCAAGGTTTATATATTTAATAAAGTAGACTAGTCTACTTTATATAAACAGATTTCTCCTTACTTATACTTGCTATATCTATGTAATTATAATATAGGATTAGTACTAGATTAATAAGATAACTACTTTAATTTATTAGTTAGTATATATAGTACTACTATAAAGCTAGTAGATAGTAATATAACATTTATCTCTACTTTAACTAGCCCTAGACTTGAATCTATCCTAGGCCATTTATCCTAGGACAAGTAGTTATCTGGGATAGACTATCTAGGTCAAATAACCTAGTACTCCCAGAAATCTGGGATTCTCAGAGTTATAGAAAGGCTACCCTAGCCAGAGTTCTATATTAGGATAACGCTTAGCTAGAACAAATATACCAAGACACATACTATACTAGGACATAAACCGGGCTAGCATAGTTAAGCTAACCTAACATCTGTCCTAGTATAGTAAGAAAAATATAGAAATTATATAACTATAGGGTATGAGTAACTATATTCGGTATCCTAGGCTCCTAGTAAATAGATAAAGTATACGAACTAAATATTATATAGAAACTAAGCGGTATATAAATACCAAGTAATATATAGAAACTAAGTAATATATAGAAACTAAGTAGTATATAGAAACCAAGTAGTATATAAATACTAAGTAGTATTCAGAAACCAAGTAATATATAGAAACCAAGTAGTGTATAGAAACCAAGTAGTGTGTAAACACCAAGTATTATATAGAAACTAATTAGTATATAGACACCAAATATATAAGGGCCTCTATCGCCTCGCTAGCTAGTCTTCTACTACCTTAACTTGAGGGAGCATTATTCTAATAGCGATAACCACCGCCTAGTATCCATATTAAGCGAGGGATGTAATATAGTCACGAAACCTAGGTCTATATTCAATAGGAGCCATGGTCTCCTATTAGTCCCACTCTCCCAGGAGTTTGCTTTTAGTAGCTGAAAATCGCGAGGTAACGCGGCTGGTATTTGTGGCTTAGGCTCGCAAATCATGCTCAGCCCTTATTTTTTAGTACAGGCACAGGCACCAAAACGGTTCTAACTTTATTACCGCATAATAATAATATAGAACCAAATAGTATATAGAAACAAGTGGTGTGCAAAAACCAAGTAGTGTGTAGAAACCAAGTGGTGTACAAAAACCAAGAAGTGTATAAACACTAAGTAGTGTATAGAAATCAATTAGTGTGTACACACCAAATGTGGGTCTCCATCTCGCCACACTTTTTGGATGGTCTCTATTAGGATGACCCCTTACCCTTTATTTAGTGGGCCCGTTAGACAAAAACTCGTGGAATCCTTTGCAAAGCCTCACTAACCCCAACTTTGTTAAAACCTGGTATAACTTTATAAGCACGAACTTAATATAGTTGAAATTATTTAAAGGTAATTCTATCTGTTAGATAAATGTTTGCGACTTTTAGCGTCGCACGGGCCAATTTTGCTAGGAATAACAAAAATTTCAATCGCTAAATTCCATTACTCTAATCCCTTTCATGTTTCTGACTCTATCCTTATACCTCGTATCATCGTATAAAGCAATATCTAGCAGGTAGTCTACGCTCAATATACTAATACTCAACTCTCCTAATTTGAGGCTTTCGGTAACTTCACTATTAGTTAGAAGGTAGACCTACCGCTTACCTAGGACTATTATTCCTCACTCCTCGCCTGAAATCGGTCATCTAAACATGGAATTCAATAGTACTACTCGACCTTAGTGAACTATAAGGGTGCGACGGAGTAATCATAGACGAAATTAAATCAGTAATACCAAAAATCCAGCACCAGAGTATATACGAGCACAGAAGACTAGTAGGCATACGAAAAATCAAGTTCGTATAGTCACTATACTAACACGTGACTATACCGCAGCTACCTTCAATAATAGAACAATACTTCAGGGTTCAAGAAAAAGTCTAAACTAGAGATTTGAGAGTATCTCAGCCATAAATCTATTCATTGTATACTAACTCGAATATAGCTTCTAAAAATATATATAAGGCACCTTCTTCTCAAATACCTCTACTTTCCTTAGATAACTATATCTCTGAAACGAAATCACAAGGGAGAGAACTCTTAATAACAGAAACGCACTCTACTTAAAAAGGCTTATAAATATAGAGAGCTAAGCGGCGCTAATATTACACTCTTTATTTACTAGTTTAAGTATTAGTTTATATATAGATCTACTAACTAATAATTATTCCCCCTATTATAGGAATAGGTTATAAGTATTATAACGAAATATATATATAATACTAATAAGAGAATAGTAAAGGTTATATCTACTCCTAGTTAATCTACTATAATAGGATTTCTAATATTAAGAGTAAGACTTTTTACGATTATCTTTAATACTATTAATCCATATATAGTACTATATTTTTTAAAGTTCGGGAATAGTACAAGCTATAATCCTCTTTTAACCTTACTACTAATTAGTGAAGCTTATAGTAAACCTACTAAGGTAAGATATTAAACTTTACTAGGATTTAAAGAGTAGTAATAAGCTACGAATATTTAAGAATAAGTACTAAACCGATAAATCTATACAAATACTAAGAGTTTAAATATACTATAAGTAAGGAGATTAGTACTTTTTAACTAGAATTCGTTAGTTTCCTTAATATCTCTCTTTATATACCGAAAAAAATAATAGGTACTTTAACTTAAAGTATTTTAAAACTTATATATACCTTAATATCTCTTATATTTTTTTATAAGTTATATTCTATAGCTACTCCTAGATACCCTAAACCTCTCCTACTACTAAATCACCTTCGTATTATTACCCTCACACTTAACTTATAAAAGGTCTCCTTTTATAGTATAATTAAGTTCCTTTACTACAACTCTACTATTAAGCTCTTATTACTCCTAATACTTATAAAATAATTATATCTAAGCTTTAGAGCCTTAGTATTATATTAAAAATCGCGATTAACCTTATAACTACTATAGTACACAAATCTATATAAGGTTACTACATATATTAGTATAGTATAAAACGACCCCATATAACCTATAATAATTATGACTAGTACGACGTAATTTCACTTATATAATTATTTACTAAGCTTCTAGTACTTGTAGCTATTCAAGGCTATAGCTAACTCACGGGCCAAACTATACTAAGTATAGCTATAAGTAATAGCGAGCGAATACTAAGTTAGTATAAACGTCTAAGGTATCCCTAATACACGCTATACTAGAAGATGCTAGAAGCCTAATAGTAATACTAGAGTACTATAAAGGTAAATACCTCCTTTACCCTCTATATATAGGGGAAAAAAGAATTATATATTATATATTAAAGTCGAGGCTATTATTAAGAGTCTACCTATAACTAATATTCACTAACTCCTATATCCCTTTTATAGCCTTCTTTTCTAGTTATTTAAAGTCTAAAAAATTTCTCGTAGACTTTAATACCTAAGATAATTAGGTCTAATGACTTTCTTATATCTTATAAGAGCTTTTAAATACATAATCCTAGCTTTTATAAAATCGGCTTAATATTCGAAGAGAAAGCCGAGACCTTATAACGTATTAAGTACAAGGATATAAGTCGTAATATTATTTATACCAAGCGCCTTTTTATAGCCTCGTAGCGCCCGCTCATATATCTACTCAGCCTTAATGAGCTTACCCTACTCCTTATAAAGGAGCTCAAGGTTACTAACTATATCAAGTATTAACGTATACTCTATACTAAGCGCTACGAGGCTACGAGACAGCGCTCGCTCGAATATCTACTTAGCCTCAACGAGCTTACCCTAGGTAATATAAAAGAGCCCGAGGTTATTAACTATATAAAGTATCGACGTGTACTCTATACCGAGCGCTGTCTTGAAGCCTTATAGCGCCCGCTCATATATTTACTTAGCCTTAGCGAGCTTACCCTACTCCTTATAGAGGTTCCCGAGGTTATTAACTATCTAGAGTATCGATGTGTACTCTAAGCTAAGTACTATCTCCTTACCTCATAGCGCTCGCTCGTATATCTACTTAGCTAAAGCGAGCTTACCCTAGGTAATATAGAGGTTCCCGAGATTATTATTTATCTAGAGTATTAATATATACTCTATACTAAGTACTATCTCCTTACCTTATAACGCTCGCTCGAATATTTACTCGGCCCTAGCGAGCTCGCCCTATTACTTATAGAGGAGCCCGAGGTTATAGTATATCTATATTATACTACTATTTATAACTAAGCTATTTATTATAATATAAGAACACTTAGTTATATACTAGAAAAGCTATTATTATATTAGTTATAACTAAATAGCTTACTCTCTAAGAATATATAATACTATATACTTTACTATTACCCTAGTAAGATTATAATCCTATTCTTAATTTAGAATATAAATTATTTACGAGTAAATATACCCATAAATACTATAACTTTATAACTTGAGTAATTACTATAATAACTTATCTACTTCTATAAGCTTATAGTTACTAAGTACTCGTATCGCTCTATAGAAGCTTAATTTATCTTTAATAAACTCTCGTATCTAATCTAGGTCTTTAGAGTTACTATACTAAAGGAGCTTAAATTATATATCTTAGTTATTAAAGTATACCTATAATTAAAGAAGCTAAGCTAAGAGTAAGTTCTATTACTTAATGTATTTAAATGAAATTTACTATATAAAATAAAGTATTCGGTCTTTATATAAGCTTAATTTAGGACTTATCCTCTATAGTTTCGCTTATAATTTCTTATATAAGTAAAGGTAATCTAAGAAAGCTATTACTACTTCCTTAAGGTATACTCTAGCTATTACTAGAGTAAGAGGGAACTCGTCTAACTCTTTAGTGAGCTATATAGTATCCGCGTCTATATATAAATTAATACTACCTTTATTATATAGAATAGAGCTTATTATCTATTACTCCCTCTCTATATAATATATTTAACAAAATCTTTAGATTATTATATAAATCCTCTAGCTTTATAATATATATAAGGTACTTAATCTAAACTTATAATAACTATATAATAATAAGCACTAAGCCTTAATATACTTCGAGAAGAAATTTCGTAATATTTATTATAATAGGATCTTTATTACTTACTAGTCTTAAGTTATTATAATTATTATATATTATTAGTTATTACGTGTTATAAGGCCGACCTTACTATACCTTAATAGTATTAATAACTTCGTCGAGGTTTTTTATATTAATACTACTAAGCTAGTAAGCTAAGAGGTATTCTTATAGTATTTACCTTATTACCTTAGTAAGACTTTACTTTAGAGAATCTTTATCCTTAATATTAAACTAGAATATCACTAAGTAATTATCCTTATATTACTTTATATATATAATAGCTAGTTATATCTTACTAATCCCGCTGAGACTATAAAGAATAATAGTATACTAAGAGCCGTTGCTATATAATACCTTATATATATCTCTAAGCATATCCTCTCTTACTATAAAATATTCGATATTAGAGATTATAGAAAGACTAAATAAGATAGAAAAGTTCTTGTATTTAATCCTTATATAAGTTAATAACCTTTATATAACTTATTCCTAATTAAATAAGAATAATATACCTTTTTCCTTCTTATTAATCGCCTCCTAGAGCCGCCCTACTATATTTGCTCGCCCTTTATTATAGATAAGTAATATATAAATATTAAAGATACTAAGTAATAAGTATATTATATCTTCTTCGTGAGTAGTCTAACGAGTTTCTACTTATGACATTCGTTTAATTATACTAAACTTAGCTAAAGAGCCTCCTTAAAGAGCTTTACTAGGAATTCTTATTATCTCATAGATATATTACTCTAGGGATTTCTTATTACTAAGAAACTCTAGGTTCTTATAGAAGAACTCGATTAATATTAGAGTAATAAGCTCTTAAAGAGTCTAGCCTCGTATAAACTATTTACTTATTCGAAATACTAATTCCTAGGGAAGCTAATTAGACTTATTACTAATATTAATAATAGGCGACGAAATATTAAGTAAATAAATATAGTATTTCGCTATATTATAGTATTATTAAAATATAGAATTAATAACTTCTATAAGGAGAAGTTATTAAAGGCAAAAAGTCTTAAATCCTAATATCCTAAATCCTAATATCCTAAATTCTAATATCCTAAATCCTAATATTTTAAATCCTAATATTTTAAATCCTAATATTTTAAATCCTAATATTTTAAATCCTAATATTTAAATCCTAATTATATATTAGTATAACCGGTTTCCCGAAGGTTATGTGATTTATGTCACATGATTTCCTATATATAAGACATAGGACATGGGACATATAGGAAACGGGACATGCTAGACACTAGTACTAATTAGTCTTAGCGTATTTAGGGATTATATATTAGAACCTCGATACTATGATCCCTACTTACTAGAATACAACAACTTTACTAACCTATATAATTAGTATTCCATGACTACGTGACGGTACTACGTGTTACTAGTAAACCGATACTAATTAGTTTATATATATAGATTAGGAAGGATTAAGCTACGCTTACTCAAGATTTAGTTCCTTAGGGGTAAAGTTATCGTTTAAGTCGAAGAAGGGAAACACTATTAACTACTTTGCCTATAATTCGGTTTTATAGGGAGGAAAGATACTATTTCTTACTAATTAACGAATAGTTAGCTATTTAACCATTTTTCTAACCTTCTTTTACATTAAAATCAACTTTCTATGACTACCTAAACTCCTAGAAACTCCGATTTTTAGAACCTCTTTTCCGGAAATCGAGATATTTCGCCCCTAAATTTCTTAATTTCTAGTAACTACCTCCTATAACTACCTTTACGAACTACCCGAACTACCCTCTTTACGAATTACCTCTTTATAAATTACTATACTTCGGACTAGGTATGAGCCTAGGGGACTACCGCTAGTATAGCAGACGATATCTTCTCTAGATTAATTAAATTGAATCCCGCTCCCTCCTCTATATTTAATAATAGCCGAGATAACTATAGAGAGCTAGTATAAAAATAGAGACCCGGAATTATCGTAGCTAAGGCTATAGATAAAGATCTCACTAAATTCGTAAATACTAAGCTATATCTCTACTACCTCTATAAGATAGTTAATAATAACCTATAGGAGCTATTTAGATATAACTTCAAGGACTTCACCTCCCGAGCCGACTTTAATAGACTCGATTTTATAGAACTCTAATGTCTATATAAAGTCCTTTAATACGGCGGAATATGTATTTAATAGAATAAGGGTACTACTATAATCGCTTATACCTTATTAGCTATTATAAGAGAGAAGGAACTATATATATAAATATAAGAGGATATATTTAAGGCGGAAGTAGATCTCGCAAAGGAACTAATTTAATTAGCCTTTATTACTACTACAGAGAATAAGCGCCTATGACCTTAACCTACTATACCCCTTCTACTACCTCCTATAATTCTACTACCTCCTCCTCTAACTACTCCTCCTCCTCTACTACCCCCACTACTATAGTATCCTATACCTCTACTAGATTATATAAGTATAGTACCTACGAATACCCCTAGAGTAGTAAATATAGGTATACTACTATTCCTACTAGTAAACGTACTAGTATTTCTACTACTACCCCTATTACCTCTACCGGACCCGAATATCACCTAATTAGGTTCAGCTACTAGACTCGTTACGGAAGTAGCTAAGATCTATATAGAGGAATAGAAGTATAATAGTTCTAATAATAGCTTTAACTATAAGCTCGTTATCTTCTATGATATCTATTAATATATAGAACTCTCGCTTAGAGTATATATAAGAGCCTTTCCTACTATACTAAAGGGACTAGCCTAAGACTACTTCTATAGTAACCTACTATCTCACTACTCATTTAATAACGCTTATATAAGTATCCATAACTTCTTTAAGGGACCTAGATACTACTATATAAACCTAGATAAATAGAATACTATTAATCTAACTACTACAACCGCTAAATACCCTAAAAAGAGCACGTTTAAGGCTATTTAGATACTAATTAACGAGCTTCATTAACTATAATATAGCCTTATACCCGCCTTACGAAGTATTAAATTCCTATATAATAAGGTTATTACTACTTACTAAGGTATTTGAGCCTATAAATACACTATATTAGACCCTCCTCCGGATCTCGCCTAGCTTATTAATAAGCTCTAGTCATTAATTATTATGTACGAGAGAGAATAGTAGACTAATTCTAGTACCTTCTTTACTAATTAGCGATACTACTCAAATAGCTAGAACTACTAGTTTAGTGATCGTTGATCCTTAAGCCGAAACTACGGAAATCGAGATAACTACTCGAATAGCTATAAGCCCGTGACTACGACTACGATTATAATCTCAACGACTACTTAGATACTACGAAGTTATGCTTTATATATAAGAAGCTAGACTACTACTCCTAGAAGTACTTACTAGAGGAAAAGAGGCTAAGAAGGCCTAATTTAGAGCTAGAAACCTTAGTCGATTTAGTAGTAAGACACGAACCTCTTAAACCTTCGATAAACGCTTTAATAGCGCTTATTTATAGTATATAGCTAAAGTCGAGGGAGAACTTAAGAGTAGTAAAGACGAATTAGGTAATGCTTTTAAGGCTCTCCTAGTAGATATAGATAACAAGATAAAGAGGATTAACCTACTAATTCCTACTTTACTTCTATTAAAAGCCTCTTTACTACTTTAGATATATAAGCCCCTAATATACGAACTCCTAAACTACTAATAATTACGGCAAATAGCCTTATAGATAACCTCATAAAGCTCTCATTTATATACTAACTAATGGCGAAAATCACGCCCTAGAGCTAGACTCAGAACCTAATAGAATACCTATAGAAGACGTCTAAACCTTTATAGTAGGAGGTATGTCTAGATATAATACTTAACCTTCTATAGAGTCGTAATTAATACCGAGTAACTAAGTTTTCAACTACTAGTCTCGATTAGTTCAAGGCTCTATAGTATACTAATAATAGCCTTATTCTCGACGAGAGTACTAAGGGTTAAGTTATAGTCTACTTTAGTATTAGATCCTCCTCTTCTATTAGATCTATAGTAGTAGAAATACTAATTAGGTAAGTATAATTCTATATTATACTTATAAAGACTCTATTTCTCCTTAGCTTAGCTAATATAGATAAGCTACGAGTCTACTTTAATAACCTTACTAATTATATTATTACTCTTACCGGATATCATATACCTATTATATAACGTTTTAGTTACTATTTTCTACTTTAGAATACTATATTATAAAGCTTTATTTCTAAGTCCTTTACCTATAATCCCTACTTTCTTATAGAGGTTAAATTACGACATTATACTATTAATTCGGCTATCTATTAGTTAGTAAGCTCTAGAATTCCTAGAACGAGCTAGCTACGACGTTAATATAGAAGCCCTAGAGTACCTTACGAAGTACTAGAATACTATTAAAAGAATAAAGTATCCCCTAGATAATTTAGATTTAACTTAAGAGACGATATAAACTTTAATTTCTCGATTATCGTTAATATCTTCTATATCTCCGGGAAGCCTATACTCTATATAGTCGACGAAGGTACTAAATACTACGGGGCTATTAGCTCAGAATATTAGTACTATATATACCTAGGATACCCTAAAGCTATACTAGATTAATACCTATTTAGGTCCTCTTAATTAGATTATTATAGACGCAGAAAGTAGTTTATAAGTAAGGAGTTCACTTAACTTACGAATACTATAGGAACTAAGGTGAAAATCGTCCCTATAGAAGTATACTACTCTATAGGAATCGTAATACTACTATAGCTTAATTCAACGCGCTTACCTAATTATTATAGCCGAAGTTAAGGGAATTACGAAGGAAATAGTACTATAGATAGCCTTTAAGGCTCTAAACATACTATAGGTATTAGTAGTATAGTTCCTACTCTCTAGTTTATAGTATACTACCTCAATTAACCGAATATGACCCACTATTACCTTTAGTCTCCTAGTGATTAGCGGCCCTTAAGAAGGCGATAGTAGAGATTTAGAACTTACGAGCTAAGTATTAAGTCGAAGACGCTCTAAATACATGAAATAGACCCTCTATAACTAATATCTATAGCCTTACTCTAAATTCGAATATTTTAGTATAGGTGAGGGGAATACTAGCTAGAAGGGTAATTAGGAGGGACTATATAAGCTCGTAGCTATAGATAGAGAGTCGTGCGTACTAGCTTTACTATATAGTAATACTACCTTCTAATTAACCTCTATAAAGCTATTCTATAAAGGAGATATAAAGATTAATAATAAACCTAAACGTGATCCTAAGCTCTATAATCCTGAACTCTATAACGAAGGCGAAGGTAATATAGACATGATTCCTCCTACTATCCTACTAAAGCGTAGTAGAGGACGACCCTATAAGTACCCTAATATAATAGTATTCCTATAAGATAATGACGACGGCTTATATAACGATTCCCGTTAAGCTAAAGTTACTAGTCTCCTATAAAAGGGTATATTTAAGGTTAGTTCTAGATCTCAGGTACTAGAAGAGGTATATATCTTCAATTCCGCTTCGTTAATAAGATCAAGAATAAGGGTACAGAAAAGGAGTATAAGAAGTCGAGACTAGTTGTCTAAGCCTATAATAATAGTGAGAAACATATGGTATTAATATAATCACTAACTATTTAACTATTAGCTAGAGAGTTATCTTCTATATTACTACTATAACTATAGATACCTTAGGACTATATTTACGGGACATATCACAAGCCTATATCTAATCGTCGACTCTACTAAATCGCGATTTCTATATTAACCTACCTCCTGAGCTTATGAGAGAGCTAGATCTAGAGGACGGTTCGGTGTTAAAAGTTGTAAAACTACTCTATAGAGTACCGGAAGCTAGAAACCACTAGTTTAAGACTTACTACTCTTACTATATAAACGAGCTAGCTATAAAGTAATTAATATATGACCCTTACCTCCTCTATAGTAATTGTCCCTTTAGAATATTAGCCTTTAGACTAATAATACTCTATTCCTTAGAGATAACGACTTCACTAAGGTAGAGTATCTAAAGCTCCTAGAGGCTAAATTCCTAGCTAAGGAGTATGAATGTCTTACGACTAACTATACCTTAAGTTTAATAGAGGCATTATTTATACTAATTCTACTAGTATTACCCTTATATAGGAATACTAGTATAGTAACCTCTACCTAGTAATAGCTAAGAATATGACTATAATAAGTAGTAGAGGTATTATACGTCGAAACCTCACGATTAAGGAATAATATATTACCTAGTGAGCTCGAGGAGTATATATTATATTAACTTACTAACTAGAGGCTTTATACGACTACTTAGTAGCCGCTTAAGCTATCGAACCTACGGAAACTAATATTAAAGCCCTTAATAAGTGTATTTAATAGTAAATTGAAAATACCGCTAGAGGACTATATTTCGTTAAGCTAGATAAGGAGTCCTATACCTAATCGTCTTTACGGAACCTCTTTTATAGGTAATTAAGACTTCTCCTCTTAGATCAGATATTTCTAGTCCTAGTAGATAGCTCTAGACACGCTAATATTATCTACTAGTTATCCACGAAGTATAAGAGAGTTACTAGAAGTGTTCTAGCTTCTGAACTATACGTATAGCTCACGGTTTTAATATAGGCGGCTTAGTTAAGACTATAATTAATAGAATACTTGAAATAGAAGTCCCGCTAGTCGTCTATATAGATTCGAAGTCCCTATATAAATACCTAGTTAAGCTAGGAACTATACGAGAAAAGCGACTTATAATTGACGTAATATACCTCTGCTAGGCTTACGAATAATGAGAGATCACGGAAGTTAAGTGGATTAAGGAGAATTGAATCCCGCGACTCAATAACGAAATCGAAGCCCTTAATACCCTCAAGCGTCTAATCGATACGAATACTATATAATTAGATATTAAGGAGTAGGTCAAATATAAATAGGGATATATAGAATAGAAGGAATAGATATATGGAATAGGAGGAATAGGTATATAGAGGGATATAGGTGTATAGGAGGCACACTAAGTACTTAGGGATAATCTAGTACTAGGCCGGATTAGGAAATCTACATGCGAATAGGGGACACTGTTTTTCGTGCGTTTTTAGTACTTTTACGTCGGTTTTTCGTGTTTTTCAGGTAGTTCTAGTATTGGTATAACCGGTTTCCCGAAGGTCATGTGATTTACGTCACATGATTTCCTATATATAGGATATGGGACATGGGACATGTAGGAAACGGGACATGCCGGACACTAGTACTAATTAGTCTTAGTATATTTAGGGATCGTATATTAGAACCTCGATACTATAATCCCTACTTACTAGAATATAATAACTTCACTAACCTACGTAATTAGCATTCCACGACTACGT